>VVHJ01026186.1:0-15673 GCA_015107715.1 Tylochromis polylepis
TCTGCTGCGACCGGTTGGGGTGAGAGAAGGAAGACAGGATAAAGACATGCTGTGGAGGAGAGACAGAGATTAATAACAGATATGATTCAATGCAGAGACGTCTATGAACACATAGTGAATCTAAACATGATTCTAAAAAGTTATCCAGCTTTGTAAAATTTAACCATTAGAATTTCAAGCAAATTAGACTGTTCTGGACCATCAGTGCAGAGGATGTGTCTACAGTTTAGGAGTTTTATCATATATTGAGTACTGTTTCACTATGTGGTCATAAAGAGTTGAAATTACAAGAAAAAACTAAACCTTTTGATAAAAATCCATCGCTATTTTATCCCTGAAAAATTCTGGAAAACATGTTTTTGAGTTTTCATAATTTAAAAAAAATAAGTATGCCTGTTTTATATATAAGGATCTACATCAAAAGACAGATTGTGAAGTTGCACAAAGGCCACCACTAGAGGGGAGTGTGGGGTAGTCTATAGATGCACAACACAGACAGTCAGTACTGGAGCTAAATGTTGGAATGGCTAAACAAAGGAAATAAAGGAGCGTTCCACATACCCAGAATTTAAAGCACATATTAAAATAAGGGGCTGATGGTGAACCAGGTCTGTGCGCACTGGGTTCAGATGTGCAGGTCTACATGAGATGATGCTGCGTAGCCTAAACACGGTGGAGAGGGCCCAGATCTAAGATGCAGCAGCTAGCAGAGTAATGAAAAACCAGAGTACATTGGCAAAAACAACAGCGAAATCCAAAAAGGTAAGGGCGAGACACTAAATGTACACAGAAGAGCTGACTGAATAACAAGACACAAGTGGGAACAATTAGTCTAAGGAGCTTGGAAAGAAAAGCGTCTGGACTTCTCTAAGTTTCTTGAAAACGTTTCACCTCTCATCCGAGAAGCTTCTTCAGTTCTAAGAGCAAATGGTGGAGAGTCCCAGAATTTAAAGCCTTATGGGAGTGTCTCCCAGGCGGGTCAGGGACCCCCTGTTGATCCCCTACCTAATCACACTAGTCCAGGTGTGAAAACGGGTGTGGGTCTCAATCAGCCAAGGTTTCGGGTGAACCCACTGTGAGACCTATCCCCATTCTATCATGTGAAATTCTGGGAACAATTAGCCACAGGTAAAACCGAAATGCTGGCAGAAAACCACACAGCAGGGAAACAAGGACAGGAAGTAAAAGCACAGGTGACATAAAATAGAAGAAGAAGTCACCAAATAATACAAGAAGTCCAAACTAGGAGGAAGTCTTTGTTTGAAGACTGCTGCAGGCCGCACCTTCACGAGACATCAGAGTGGAATCAAGTCCTCTTATCTGACCCGCAGCAACAAGGGAGCGTGATGCGAGGCATCTTCCCCAGTTAAACCAGTGAAAACGAGACAAAAACAAAACTGGAAAGTAAAAATCCATCATTACAATCTTCTTCTCTGGTTGGTAACTTCCTGCTGAAACTTCCTCAGCCGCCTTCTCCTGAGATCCTCAGAGTTTAAGTCCCCTGTGCGATGTTCAGTTTCTCTTCGCCTGGTTTGTCCTGAAAAATTTAATTGTTGCTAAATGTTTACTTTTTGAAAAACAATTTGGCTCAAATGTCTAATTTACTTTATAAAATTAACGAAAGTATTTTTTCAGCAGTGAAAGCAAACCGTCACTTCTGTCTCTTGCCTCGATGGTTCAGACTGTTTCTGATCGCCAGCTCTATCTGCTCTTCCTCCGTCAGTCCTGAGATGTAGCTCTCAGAATAATCAGACGCGTGATCCTCCGCAGGTCGAGGCTCTTCAAAGTATTCTCGTCTGGTGCCACTGTAGCCTGCAGACACACACGTGCACGACAAGATTAAAGTTTCAAACTTGAGTTTAATTTTTAATTTTTGCAATGCTGGTTAAAAATGAAAAGGTTACAACAAAGAAAGTTGATAAAAATAAAAGTACTGACTGTCTATGAAGCAGATTCAATCAAAGGCCAGGCTGCAGTGGCAGTGCTGGAACCTACACAGCACACTTTCACAAACCAAACTGTCAGATCCAGAGGCCTATACTATGAAGCAGGATTTTGGCTTAACCAGATAACGTCACGGTTCACTTCTTACTGGGGTAAATCGCCATGGTAACTTATGCTGTGAACCTAACCTGCTTTGGATCAGGTTGAGATTCAGATTGGAGATCAACAAGTAAAATCACTGCCTACTAACCAATCAATTCTCCTGAAAATCGCATCACCATTACAGTGAAATCCCTGGGACTTCGTTGCGTGAAGAAAAAGTTTTAAAAAAGCACTTTTACAGTGACATTAGATATCCTAAATCTAAACTTGATCAGGCACGCCTGTTCAGCTGCTCGTCAACACAAATATCTAATCAGCTGAGCAGCAGCTCAGTGTATTTAGGCACATAGACATGGTCGAGATGACCTGTTGACGATCAAACTGAGCTTCATTTAAACACCTGTGGTGTTTATTTAAATACCTATGACAACATATTGTTGCTAATCATGTCCATCCCTTTATGATGGCACAGTACGCCATCCTCTGACGGCTCCTTCCAGCAGGTTAACACGCCACTCAAATCATCCCAAACTGGTCTCCTTAACACGACTGCGAGTTTTACTCGAACGGCCTCCACAGTCACCAGATCTCCAACATGAGAGTCACATCATTAATGATCATGTGACCTCAATTCTTCATGGTCACATGAAAAATTAAGACAGCTCTGAAGGCAAAAAGGGTCCAATCTGCAAGGTGCACATAATGAAGCGTCCAATGAGTCCATCCATCCATCCATCTTCTTCTGCTTATCCGGGGCCGGGTCGTGGGGGCAGCAGCCTAAGCAGAGAAGCCCAGACCTCCGTCTCCACCGAGGCGTTCCCAGGCCAGCCGAGAGATATCATCTCTCCAGCGTGTCCTGGGTCTGCCCCGGGGCCTCCTCCCGGTGGGACATGCCCGGAACACCTCACCCAGGAGGCGCCCAGGAGGCATCCTGGTCAGATGCCCGAACCACCTCAACTGGCTCCTTTCGATGTGGAGGAGCAGCGGCTCTACTCTGAGCCCCTCCCGGATGGCTGAACTTCTCACCCTCAATGAGTGACTCTACTTTTTTTTTTTCCACAGACAACCTCATCATGGATCCTAAAGCGGTTCGTCTATCAGAAAGTGGGCACCCTCAGCAGGTTTTAAAAGCTGTACCAGAAACCTGAGCAATAGTGTTTCTCACTGGATTATTGCATAATCCATAAAACAGTGGATCCTTTATATTTTCTATAACATCGCTGTTGTACCTGATGAGCTGTAGTATGAATGCTGGCGTGAACTAACTCCATCTGAAGATATCATATCTGATTGGAGAGAGAAAAAAAAAAGCATTTTCAGATTCATATATAAGTACTAAAGATTTATTTCACACAGTCACACGCTCACACAGTTCACAAATACAACATGCTGTAACTGCTAATGTGACTGTTTTTTTTTTTTTACTGATCATGATTGTGTAAAAAAACCAAAAAAACCACGTAATTTTATCATTTTTGTTTTATTTGTTTGCAGAGAAAGCAACATTCAGACCTGCACATGCCTCCATGATGGTCTTCAGTGGACCCACAGTGTAGAGCAGACCCACCAGGACACCTGCCAGGTGGCCGACCAGAGAGGTCCTAAAAGAGAGCAGCAGGAAAAAAAAAACCCCAGCGTATTGTTTCATAACGTGAGCCACGTGATGATAAAATATCTGCTCAGTTTTAGATAAAAATGATGCTGCTTTCAAATCGAAGCTCCACAATCGATTTTGTTTCGTCTAATCGGTGATCATCTTTGACTGGAGCAGTCTCTCACCCAGGAGCGATTAGATAGATGAGCACCAGCTCCACCCAGCTAGCAAAGCGATTGGACACCCGAATATTCATCACGTAAGTCACACCACCGGGGTTGAAGTGGTTGTTGACGATCTTCAGCGCAAACAAGACCCCTGCAAGCAGATGTGGTTGTAAAATTAAGGAAGGAAACAAAGAGGCTGTGATAAGCTTCTCATATTCTTTTATACTTTTCCATTTAAAGTTTTTTGGTTTTTACAAAATGTTGACATAAACGTTATTTTTATTATTATCACGATCAAGTAATTGATAAATATCTCGTTGTGATTAGTTGATTAATCATTTAGGTGAAAAAAATGTATTCAGTCGAAAAAAGAAAACAAAAAGCCAATCTTCACTTTTAAAAGATCAAAGTTGAATCTTCTGGCAACGAATTATCCTTAGTATGTTTAAATTAGTGCATTTAGCTTAATTTGGACTAATTTTTACTTACTTATTTTGAATTATTTGTATATTTTGCCAAAACAATGTGAAAAAGATTTAATATATTTGTTTGATTTTATAATTTGTATTTAATGTTCAACTTCAAAACCTTAATTCGGAGCCATTTAGTTATGTCGTGTTTGGTTTTGATGAATTCAGTGGTTCTGGGTTCAGGATTTTAAATTCAGGTTTAGTTCTGGTTCTTTAGCTTTTTGGTTTAGAATTGTTAGTGAGTGGGTTTTACTACATTATTATTTCTGTACTGCGAGTTTCTTATAGTTTTTTTAAAAATTTTCTTTTGGCTTTGACCTTTTTTTCTCCTTTGTTTATTTTATCGTTTCTAGATTTGTGTTTTTGTTTTTGTGTCTAGTTTTTTTTTCTAGTTGATTCCTTTTGTTCTCAAGTATTTTAGCGTTTTTTTAAATTCCTCTTTGTTTTTGTATCTTTAACTTGTATCAGGTCATTAGGATCCTTAGTCTTAGTTGGTTTCTGTTAGTGTTTAGTGTGAATCTTTGCGTTTTAGTTTGTTCACGTTTCACCAGTATCCACTTAAATGTTGTTGTGGAAAAGGTCACTAAACTAAACCCAGAGCACTGATCTAGAGGGGAGCTGCCCCAACAGGTGTGGTTGGTAGCCTGAAAGTGGGCCTGCAATTTGCAACTCAGGGCTGCAGGGCAGTGAAGACATGTGGAGGACTGAGGCAGCTAGAATTTAGTCCCCTCACCCATCAGCTCCATCCAAGCTCTGCACTGCATACTGGGTAAGACTCATAGGATCAGAGACTGGACTATTTAAACAGACAGCCGATCCAGACTTCCTTGTATTGGGATGCTGGTTCCACAGATCAACACATTTTTCTTTAAGTAAAGTCAACTACCAAAATTTTACATTATACTTCAAAATTTAATATTTAATCATTTATAAAAATAAATGCTGATAATTTTGGTGCTGATGGATCACTCCTTCACTTTTTTCTTTTAATGGTTACTTAAAGTACTTTTTTATTTTATGCTGTCACACATAAATCTAATTTTTCTTCCTTTTGAATCACTGCTACCGCTGGGAGTTTGTACCTGAGAAGCCGACAGCACACTCTCTGCTAAAAGACTGCACATATTCCAATAACGGATCAGAAGGATCCGTGCCCTCCGTGAGTTTAATCATCAGCGCCTGCAGAAGCAGGTAGACCAATCCAGTGAGCAGAAAGAAGACTGAGAGCAGGTACAGGAACCAGCTTCCACCCAGACGTCGCTCCAGCCTGATGCCTTTCCACAGGAAGGACGCCATGTTGAAGTAAAGGTGCCAATCATCGATGTGATGCAGGGGGGACAGGAGGAGGCGTCGCCACTCTTTATTCCGGTACACCAGATCAAGGCTCATGCAAGCCTGGACACAAAGTGAAAACAGTCGTATGCTCCAAAAAAAAACAACTTCTTTTGATACTTTTTAATGCATCAATAATATGAATCCAAAATCAGTGACAGGAGACTTTGAGGGCAGGATGTTTACCTGTAAGTTCATTTGACTGGTGTCTTGCTAAATGATAAAAGTGGTTCAGTATGAAGAATGCTCCCGCACACCTTTTATTATATTCATCAGCAGAAGAACCATGAATAAAAACCAGTTTGTCAGTTCTGTTTGCAGCCATGCAGGTGTTAGCCGTCACAGAAGCACCGCCATGTGGGCTGTTTTTAAAAAAATCCAGTTTCCTCTTTCAGTTGCTAAATTATTCAATAAAATTCTCTCCTATCTTTCTGTTTAAAGGTTCACCACAGGGTTTTTCCCCATTTTCTGCTCAGAGACTCTTCTTTTCATCATTAAAGGCATTATTCTCTTCAACCAGGAAGATAATCTTCAATTTTTATGACTTAAAAATTTATTTTTGCCCGTCATCCAAATGTCTGCCATTTTCTGGTTTTCCTGCTTATTACGAATTAAAACAACTTCTGATTCTGAAGAAAGTCAGTCTAAGATGCAATCACTGCACTGGACGTTTTGTTCATAAACTAATTATAAAATTACAGGTTAATTTCTGTCCCAACAGGTACAGTTTACACAAATGTACACTCTCGGGCCAAATTAACCTTTATGCGTCCGTGTAAATTAAGGGGGTAAGTAGCAGAGAGGTACTGCTATCAAATGTACTTGGTTAACTGATCATCAGCAAGTGTGAGCAGCTCTGAAAAAACTGAAGTTTTGGCAGTTTGCTGTTCTGGAGCATTCAGGTATGTTAACACAGTCCTGTAACCTTCCCAGGAGTATATACAGTGGGGCAAAAGCATTTGGCAGCCACCGATTGTGCAAGTTGTCCCACTTAAAAAGATGAGAGAGGCCTGTAATTTTCAGCATAGGTTCACTTCAGCTGTGAGAAACAGAATGTAAAAAAGAAATCCAGGATATCACATTGTCTGATTTTTAAAGAATTTATTTGTATAACGGTGCAGACAATACGTATTTGGTCAATAACAAAAGTTTAGCTCAGTACCTTGTAATGTAACCTTGGTTGGTCAAACATTTCCTGTAGGTCTTCACCAGGTTTTCCTCTAGAGCGGTGATGTTTTGGGGCTGTTGCTGGGCAACACGGACTTTCATCTCCCTCCACAGATTCTCTATGGGGTTGAGGTCTGGAGACTGGCTAGGCCACTCCAGGACCTTGAAATGCTGTTTACGTAGCCACTCCTTCGTTGCCCGGGTTTGGGATCATTGTCATGCTGAAAGATCCAGCCACGTTTCATCTTCAATGCGCTCACTAATGGAAAGAGGTTTTTGCCCAAAATCTCACAATACATGACCCCATTCATCCTTTCCTTAATACAGAGCAGTCGTCCTGTCCCCTTTGCAGAAAGGTGGCCCCAAAGCATGATGTTTCCACCCCCATGCGTCACAGTGGGTATGGTGTTCTTGGGATGCAACTCAGCATTCTTCGCCCTCCAAACATGGCAAGTGGCGTTTATACCAAAGACTTCTATTTTGGTCTCATCTGACCACATGACATTCTCCTAATCCTCCTCTGGATCATCCAGATGGTCTCTGGCAAACTTTAGATGGGCCTGGACATGTACTGGCTTAAGCAGGGGGACCTTTTGAGCGCTGCAGGATTTTGATCCATGACGACGTAGTGTGTTACTAATAGTAACCTTTGCTACTGTGGTCCCAGCTCTCTTCAGGTCATTGACCAGTTCCCCCCCCATGTAGTTCTGGGCTGTTTCCTCACCGTTCTCAAGATCTACCCCACGAGGTGACATCTTGCATGGAGCCCCAGGTCAAGGGAGATTGTCAGTGGTCTTGTATTTATTCCATTTTCTAATAATTGCTCCAACAGTCATCTCTTCTCACCAAGCTGCTTACCTATTGTAGATTGGCTCATCCCAGTCTTGTGCAGGTGTACAATCTTGTCCCTAGTGTCCTCAGACAGCTCTCTGGTCTTGGCCATGGTGGAGGTTGGAGTCTGACTGTTTGAAGGTGTGGACAGGTGTCTTTTGTACACATAACGAGTTCAAACAGATGCCATTAATACAGGTAATGAGTGGAGGATAGAAGAGCTTCTTAAAGAAGAAGTAACAGGTCTGTGAGGGCCAGAATTCTTGCTTGTTTGTAGGTGCTAAATACTTATTTTCTGCACCATTATACAAATAAATTCTTACACTGTCATACAATAAAATCCTACAATGTGATATCCTGGATTTCTTTTTTACATTCTGTCTCTCACAGTTGAAAATTACAGACCTCTCTCATCTTTTTAAGTGGGAAAACTTGCACAATCAGTGGCTGCCAAATACTTTTTTGCCCCACTGTATGTGTGGAAGATGGAGATGAGAGCTATACTCACATATAGGCAAACATCTCCTCACTCCGTATTATGAATCCCAGAATTTAGTACTAAATTATTTTAAAAAAACAACAAAAAAAACCTGATGAGCAGAAGGATTGGAGGAGAAAATGTGAAAACCCAGCAGGAACCGGGAGCTGTGCTCTACGAAGCTTCACAAAAGAACTTGTGCAGATGGCTGCTGAAAGGCACAAAGGCAAAACTCAGTTTCTAGCAGCTAATATCATCATGACATGCTCATTGTGTTCTGATGGTGCTATTTGTTATCCATGCATATTTAGCGGTGCATTTCAAGTGATGACGCATCACTGACTTGTGCACACGACTGTAATAACACTTGATCTCACTACAGCCTGCTCGCTCTGTATGTGATTTACATGTGAGAACAGCTGGAAACTGTGTGAGAGTGCTACAAATAACAGATTAGGAAAAATGAAACGAGCTGACGCATGTGAACACATGCACAAAAAAACAAGCTGGTTGGTGAATTAAAATTCAGTGAAATGAGGATTCTTTTAAAAACTCCCTTCACGTTACTGATAATTTGTTTTATTCCATTAAATGTTCCTGAACAGTTCTTATTAACATTGAAATATAGTGTAATCTGTTATGAACTTTTACCACACACTTGTATAATTAGAATATCTTTTTATATGCAAAACAGGATTTATTTACCTTTTTACTTTCATCATATGGCATTCAGGTGAGGCCTGACATGTCCATTGAAATGTGAATGAATCCAGGTCTCCTGAAATACCTTTCCTTTATACTTTCGCCAAGTAGAGGTAATGGCTTTTAATCTGTGCATCAGTTGGCGGGTAAACACACTTTTCACAGTATGAGAGGGAGAATGAATGGCAATCATCGGCAGTCATACCACATTCACACAGCTACAGTACAGAGTGATGCTATTAGTCTCATCTCCTCCTGTGCACACTGAATATTTTTCCTACTAGTTTTCTGGCTTTAGAACATGGGTGCTGATTGATTTCCCCTGCTAAATCTGGATTACAGGTGGAATCTCATCTTGGTTTAGAATTTAACCATGACACCAAATTTGAGATATGAATCACTATATTATTATTTAATTGTTATTTTTAAGCTTTATTTGTGTCCCGTTATGTTACCTCTTTGTTAATTAATCCTCTGATTGGACTGTGTCTAGGTCCAAGCTTCTGCCTCTCATCATTTTAATGTGCTGCAGTGCTGTTATCCTTACCTAAATAAGCATGAGTCATAAAAAATAATTCAGTTGTCATTCTGTCCCTCCGCAGCTTTTTATTAGCACTGATGGATGTATCTTTTATCTAAGCTCTTAAAACCCGGACACTCAGAAAAAGCGAATCACTGTTTGGCCGGCTAGGATTTCAGTATGGAAATGTTTTGCAACAGGATATTATTATTAACATTTTTTTGTGTCTGGTGCCATCTCAGACACTGTCATGGAGGTATGTTTGTCAGTTTTCTGTGTCTTCTTCCTGTCATGTGATGGGACTGAGCTCACCTCAGTGAATGCATCCTTTCATTGAGAACAAATTAACCCCACATCTTGAATACATTGTCAGAGCTTCAATTTTTATATTTGACTACCAATAGTTTTATAACCAGGGGTTACTTTATCACGATACATGGAAAAGCCCATCTTTAGTTACCCTGGAGCAGTGTAATGGGTGTGGCTGCTTCATGTTCCAGCTGGAC
Source organism: Tylochromis polylepis (assembly GCA_015107715.1). Classification (NCBI taxonomy): domain Eukaryota; kingdom Metazoa; phylum Chordata; class Actinopteri; order Cichliformes; family Cichlidae; genus Tylochromis; species Tylochromis polylepis. Next base: position 9,814 of record VVHJ01026186.1, read on the forward strand.
CCACTGAAATCTCAGAAATAAGTGTCCATTCTCTAGTTTTTGTGAAAGCAGCATCAAGCTGGACAGAAGTCATATCAGGTCCATTTTCAAAATTAAACACCCTGTCCAGACTAAATGTCCCATTTATGAAATGATCACAATATGATTTAAGGCTGTCCAAAGGCTGAAAACTGCACTGGATACACAATGTCAAGGAGATGCAATAGGTGCAATGGATGGATATCCATTTTCTTCCACTTATTCAATTCAGGGTTGCAGTTGGGCTAGAGCCTATCCCAGCTGTCACAGGCAGGGTACACCCTGGACAGGTCCCCAGTGTATTACAGGGCTAACACAGAGACAAACAACCATCCTCACTTACATTCACACCTGTAAATTTACAGTCTACAGTTAACCTAACATGCATGTCTTTGGGCTGTGGGAAAGAGCCAGAGAGAACCCACTCAGACACGGGAAGAACATGCAAACTCCACACAGAAAGCCCCCAGCGAGATGGTGGATTTAAACCCAGGACCTTCTTGCTGTAAATCTGTGATTCAGATTATTATTTTGAAACACTTTAGCTGGAACAAGGCATGCAATCTTTAAATGTCAACAACCCAGCCAGCTTACTGCTTACTTACTCACAAATCCTCTTTTTCATGGCTGCGTAGACGCTGCACTTGATCTTAACACTTGTTAAAATGTGTGTAGTGATCACTGTGTTGGGGATGAAATCATGTGGACTGTATTTTAACCCTCAGTGGTGACTCAGCGTTTGTTTGCTTGAAGAAACATTCAAATCTGTTCATTCCTGATATATCACATAAAGGGATAAATGTGGCTAATTCAATCCTGTTATGGACTTAATGTGTCAATTTGTCTGTTTATTCTTTTAGATTTATGTATCAAATTACTATTTATTGTAGTACTGAAATAAGTTAAGCATGTCGCATTTAAAAGATTGTATTTTTTGCCTCACAAGACAAAAGTACAACAGTGAGTGTAGATGGGATTCTGACCTCGACATTATCCCCCTCGAGGGCTGTGCTGGAAATCTTCCCACACCTCTGCAACAGGCAGCATCTGCTGGGAGGAGATCCCCAGCTGCTCTCTGTACTGGTTATCCAACACATCGCTCATCCCCACTGGCCATTCGCTGAATATGGCCAATTGTGTGTGAAAACGGTCCGTCGATAACAAATAGCTGTCACCTCAACATCCGTGCACACAGATGACTCAGCTGGATAAACAATAAACAGGGGAAGAAGAAAGACTTATTTATCTGCATGTAGTTTCTGGATACGGTTCACTGAGCCCAATTGTGAAGTCGGATTATTGCAAGGTTTCAGTGCAAAGCAGGTGCGTTGTGTTTGTCTTGGTACCAGCAGTTTATTTTTCTCAGCAATTGTTTTAGTAGAGAGCAGTCTCATTTTTTTCCAAAGGTACCAACATGGCTAACTAATGGGACTTATTAAAGTTTTTACGTTTTGTTTTTAGGCTACCTCATGTAGCCTATCAAACAACAAGCTACACAACAGCTAATAATGAAATCAAACAACAAATTATGATTGCAAGATATCTGTTCAGTGAGCTTCCAGGAAGTGCTTTAGTGGGAGCTTGGGCTTACTGTTGGCACCACAATACAAATATAAATATATAATACTGTTTTGGAGTCATTTTTCCAAACCAGGTCTTTCTTTTGAGTTTCTTTTAATCTGAATGAATGTGAAGGAAGTATTTAAAGATACTCTCTACCAGACTTTGTTGAGCTTTTGGGAAATGCACTGCTGTCCTCATTATTGCTTCTTAATGTTTTGTTCCTCTGCCTGTCATTACCTAATGCCTTTATTTTATTTTTTTCTCCCAGTCAGCAGTGTTTCAGTTATTACTAAAAATAAAAAATAAAATAATAAAATAATGTATTGTGTATAAAAGTAAAGCATTACCGTAATCACATAACATTCTTTAGTAATGCAGTAATGTAACAAGCTACTGTGATAAATTCATTAATCACGTTTGCAGTTACAGTCATTTATATTACATACTAGGTTGTTCTGTTATCCCCACGCCACACAGTAAACAAAAATACTGCATTGTCTTTTTCTCCCTGGGAACTGTAGTCAGTTGATTTTGGTTCATGTGTATGAGGTGGACAATGGTGGAGTGGTCTACAGCGTTTGAGAGGTGGAGATGGGACCATTACTTTTATTTTTATTGCACAAAAGGAAACGAGCACAATGGTAAAGTGCAGACTGTATCCAGAACAGACTGACACAACTGACACAGGCTCTTTGCTCAGACTGTCATAGACCTCAGGCATTGTCAATGATTTTGGGGTTTTGTGTTATTTGCTATCGGTTGTTTTTCTTATGATTACATTTTTCAGTTTAGTCTTTGGGATTACGATTCTCTTGATACTCCTTCTTCTGTAACCTTGTTTGTGTTTGTGATTAGAGTTTTATGTTTTTTGTCTGTCATTAAGCACTCTTTTTTTACTTATAGTCTTTGAGTTTAGTTTTCTGGTTCTTTTTGTAACTGTGTTAATGCCTCGTGTATATTGTCCAGGATCCTTAGTCATTTGTGTTTGTTGTCTTCAAGTTGTTGTTTGATTTAGTTTTTCTAGTTCCCCCAGCATCCTTTTGTTGCCTGGTGTCTGTTTAATAGCTTTCTGTTTTATTTTGATAGTCATCAGTCTCCTGTGCATTTTCTTGGTTAGTTCAGCCATGCTTTGTTCCTCAGCTGTGTCTCATTCCCTTGATTTGTCCTCATTGTGTCTGTGAGAGTTTATAGCCTCTGTTACCCTTTGTCCTTTGTCCAAGTGTCTGTTACCTTCTTTTGTGTGGTTCATGTATTTTCTTTGGAACTTCTTCCATCTGTTTTAGTATTTAGGTATGAACACTAAAGAAAGGTGATATGTGCGTCCTCGGGTTTATATTGTTTATTGATAATTGTATAGCATAATATTTAGTTGACAGAAATGATTCGCCACAGATCTCTCTCTGACTGCTTCTTGATCCCCCATTGGTTACCACAATTTTCAAAAATCCTGGAAACGCACCTTTTGTGTTTTGCCACTTTTCATCTGATTTCATATTTATGAATTTAACATGTCAGCCTTCCCCTCAGTGGCCATTTAACATTGATTTGAACCTGCTTTATTGTTGCTCTGGGATGGCGAATATTATGTTGCTCATGTTTTACATGTCATTAAGTAGATTTAATGAACCATAAAATGTATCGGCCCCTGGGGAATATCATTCTTTTCCTTAGAGTCATTAACATGTTTACTACACTGCCTTACAACCTTAAATTTTATCAGGTGGGCTCTAAATACAAAGCAATTGAAATGACAGCTTAATGGGAAATTGTGAATATTAGAATAAATATAATTACATGTATGCTTCAGATTATACCCATGGTGATGGGAAACAATGTGTCAACACAATCTGCTTGGATAAAAAGAAAACAGCATGTGTTTGGAAAGTTATTTACAAATACGACTGCTCATGCCACTTACTTACCTGTAATAGCAACTCGATTCAAACTTATATGACTGGAACATTCCCAAAACAGAAAGTATAGTGTGAACTTAAAAAAAAGAGGCTGTGAATATATGAATAGAAATATGACCTTGGATGACACTCTGCTGCATGCAGGACTAATTTATAGATGCACCCACTGTTTTGATGCCGTGAAGGAAGAACCAGTGAGCTGTCACTTATGCAGATTTTTCTCTGCCAAGTGTAGCCATCCACATATCTTCACACTGCGACAATGCATTACTTATGGATCTGGTACATATGGGCAGAATAGCATCGTATTGATTGCAGAGGGGTGTATGATCACAAATGGACTACAATACACATCCACCTGTCACCGTACAAGCCACATCCTAAAGAGAAAGAATGATTCATTCCTTCTCATCGTTGTGCATACATACAGAGAAAAACGTGACTTTGTTGTTCCACATAAACACAGGCCCACTTGAGCATCCATAAGAAAATGTGTTAAAGCCACATTGTTCTTTTTTTGTTTTTCAATAAAATGTAATTTAATTGCTCATTAGTGTGTGATTTTAAAGGCACAGCGAGGTGCTTTAAGAGAGGCTCGGCACTTGAAAGAATCCTGACCTGAGGGAAAATTCTGCAACACCAAAGACGGTTGTAAAAGTACAACTTCCAGGAGGAAAATTTTTTTTTAAACCGTAATCCTTATTTACATTTTCTAATCTTATGCATGCATTTTCTGGTAAACACTCAAATTAATGTTAATTTGGATAATGTTTCAAAATGACTGCCCAGAAACTGCAGGGATTTCAAGATATCTGACACTTTCTTACAAAGGACTTCAGTAATGTTACCAACCTCATTCAGCATTTTGTCTTCAGAAAGTAGTTTAATCCAAAACAGAACTGAAAGATTAGCATTAGACTAATCTGTTTATTTAATACCAAGATTTGGCTGCTTGTATCTTCTTTTAGCATATGTGTGCATGTAAAAATAAATAAATAAATACAGACTGAATTAACAACACAAGCATCCATGCTCTAGGTTCTGCCTTCCCGTGTGTGAAATACCATCCCTGCCTCCAGCGCTGCTCAGCTCTCAATATGATATTATTAGAAATGAAAGGACCGTCAAATCTTTTGTGAAAGTTCAGCAACTGAGTGTATGAATGTAAACACGTTGTCTGTGTTTACATTCATACACTCAGTTGCTGGAGATGGGAGGATTATGTGGAAGCCGTTGGCTGGGAAACACAGGGATCCCTTCGTTGCTGCTGCTAACTGCGTGGATACTATTGGTATATTAGCCAAAGCCAAGGTTTGTCATCAAATTACAGTACAGACCATGTTTTGTGTTGGTGTTAACAGCTGGTGTGTAAATATAGGATGAATAATATTAGTTGGGCATTATGTTATGATGTGCTAATTAGCCATGTGTGCCTGTCCCTCATGCTAGTTAGTCACCTGGAGCTGTTAATGGCTATTTCAAGCTTGCTTATCTGGGGACAGTTTTAATGTTTAAAATCGTTCAAGTTAAGCGTTAACCAAAAAATGGCACCAATATTTTGGACTGTTCATCAGACACTGCAGGACATTTCAGTATGGATTACAATATTATGAATTATACTGATGTAAGCATGCACTCACAATCTACTGTTTTTTATGTATACCTGTTTAAAAGCATGCCATCTAACCAGCCAATCATATGTCAGCAACTCAGTGCTTTAAGGCCTTGTATAAATGGTTAAGATGCCATGCTGAATTTTAAAGTGAGTATCCAAATGGGAAAGAGAGGTTATTTAAGTGACTTTGAATGTGGAATGGCTGTTGTTGGTATGAATATTACAGAAACTGCTGATCTCCTGGGGTTTTCCTACACAACCATCTCCAGAGTTTATGGATTTTGGCCTGAAAAATTAGAAAATATCCAGTGAGCAACAGTTTTCTGGGTGAAAATGCTTTGCTGGTACCAGAGGTCAGAGTAGAATGCTCTGAATGCTCTGAGCTCATAGGAAGGAAACAGTTAGTCAAATAACCACTCGTTTCAACCAAGGTATGCAGAAGAGCGTCTCTAAATACACAACAGGTCAAACTGTGAAGCACATGAGCTACAGGAGGAGAAGACCACACTGTGTCACTCCTGTCAGCTAATAACAGGAAACTGAAGTTACAGTTCTGAAGGTGAAAGGGGCTCCAACCCAATGCTTGCCAGCTGTACCAGATATTTCACGTTTATTTGGCTCATTTGAAAGTAAAGAACATTTTCCATCAATAAACAGAGTCTGAATATTAGAATTTTGGCAATTAGACTCTAAATTGAAGTAGCACAGCAGTGTGGAAACTAAAAAAAAAAGGGGGGGGGGGGGGTCTTTA
>VVHJ01026190.1:0-15183 GCA_015107715.1 Tylochromis polylepis
CTCCACGGGAATGAATGGAGCCGCAGTGAAGCAGCAGCACCTGAAACTCGAGCCCATAAATGACGGGAGCGTCGTCCTCCATCTGCGCTCCGTCCTCTGCGCGGTTTGATGTTTTTAATGAAAAGCTTCGCTAAAAAAGCGCCTCTGCGCTCCTTTCTGCTCCAAACACAACACAGCGCCTCACTTCCGCGATTTAAAACCCGAAACGTACGGTTGGCAAGCGCAACGACGGCCGTGTGACGACGCTTACGCTTTAAAAAACACGTAGAAGAAGATCCGGAATAGCAAACATGAAACGTGTCCTCTCTGACGCACCGTACTTGTAGCGGTGCCGTGTGGCGCATGCGTACTACAGGCGCGTCTGTCAGGTTGCAGTACGGTAAGTAAACAGTCCGTCCTGCTTCTCTTCCTGCTTTTTTGTTCGTTTGCGGCTCTTTGTGCGGTGATATTAGCGGCAGCGGAGCAGCTGAAGACGCTCTGCGCCGTTTTAAAACACTGTTATGTGACAGTTAGCTGCTCGGCTAGGCTGGCTAACCTGAGCTAGCTGGCTAAAGTAGCACTAGCATGACAGTCAGAAACGACCAGATAACCGGTTTTACCGACTCGGTAATCCGAGTACTGTAATCGTGAATAAAAGACCGAGCAGTCCTGGAGCTGCAGCTCAGAGCTGACAGAAACAGAGCTAGCATGCTGTGTTTACAGTGACAGGAATCGATGAGACTACAGGAAGTGGGATTCATGCTGATTTCAGATGTCTGACATTCAGAATAAGTCACACCAGAGGGTTCCTGAAGGCCGTTTAAAGAGCTGACGGGCAGAAACCAACCTGTGCTGGCCCAGAGGTCACTGCAACCACATCTGTTTAGCTACAGTTTAATCGAGGTAGCCTCATGCACCCTCAGACGTTACAGATCATACAGTCGTGGTAAAAATGTCAGGACACAGTCACTACAGCTGTTCTTTTAAATAAAACCTCACATGGCAGATTACACCATGTCATTATTTATTTAACAAAAACACAGCAGTCCATAAGAAAACTCATTCAGCAGGCTGCAGCATCAGCAGCAGTAACCTGCAGTGATCGGTCTGTCTCATCGCTGTGGACGAGCTTTGGTCCGCTCTTCTTCAGGTCGCTGAGGTTTGCAGCATTCATTCATGCACAGCTCTCTGAGCTCTGCAGCAGCTCCGTTCTTTCCTTTTTCAGCCGTTCTGTTGGATCTCTGTCCTGTTGATGTCCCAGTTTGGTCCCGGCTTTATCTGTGGGACAGACGGCCTCACGCTGACTCTGGAACAGTTTGAGTCCATCATCGTCCCTCCTCCACCGTGCTCACAGCTGATATGAGGTGTTTGGTTTTGTTCTTTATGGACAAACGTCTGCACTTTGGTCTCGTTCGTTCCAGAGGTCTTGTGTTTTGTTCAGATGCCGTTTTTTCTCTGGTCCTCTGAGCATCGCACAGTCTGACCTCGGGGTGAATTTGCTGAGACATCCACTCCTGAGAAGACTGTGTCATTGTGTGAAAACACCTGAGTGCTCAATTCCTGGAAACTGCTACAACTTCTAATTTCATAGAGGTGCTCACATTGATGATGATCAGTTAATAAATGCATTTGATTAGCAACATTTTGCTGCATCTTATCCTCTTAATTCCCATGGAAGCAGTGAGGGTGGAATTTTTTTTCCTGCCATTGGCACGACAGTCCTGGCTCTGCGGCGTGCTTTATTCTAGAAATAGCTTTGAAAGTTTAAAGTGGGCACAAAGATTTGGAGTCTTGATGACTGAATCTCTGTTTTGACAGTCACACTTTAGATTTTATAAAAACTTTAGTTTTATGGTTCACGTTACAGCAAAAGTGGGATGATGTCACTAACCCTAAAAAGTCTTTCTACTTATTTCCAGCTTGTAGTTTTGCTCTACAGGCATAATTACACATCATAACTGGACGTGTTTGTCCTCTGTCACATGATGTTTCTGTCCTGCCACACAGAGACCTGTAATAAAACTTGAAAACAATAAAGGAAGACAGGAAATGAGCGTTTGGTCCAGCAGCTTCACAGGAACACAACACGACAATGAGAGGAAGTGTTTATTCACGTGTTTGTGTGTTTCTGTATGCAGAGCAGTGAGATGGACAGCGGGGAAGCTCACGCCCAGCGGCCGGTCACCTTGGACATCGCCGTGGAGGATGTAAACCAGGAAGCCTCGGCTCCAGCCCCTCCTGAGGCGTCCACAGGCCAGACTCAGCCCACAGACGGCGGCCTGCCACAGGAGGACAGCATCGATCTGGGTCGGGACTTCGCCACACCACAGGAGGACAGCAGCGCCACGCCCTCAGAGAGCCTCATGGACAAGCTCAACGACCAGATGATGGAGAGCGTCATGATTTCTGATTCGCCCAATAACAGCGAGGAGGATGATGTGGCGCCCATCGATTCCCTTCTGGATGGAGGCGAGGAGGAGAACGCGGCAGAGGGAAACCAAGAGGAGGAAAGCGAGATCGGACAGAATACGACTGAGATTAAAGTTTCCGTGGAGGAGCAAGAGGAAGGAGGCTCGCAGGAAAATCCAGAGGAGGAGGAGACCGGTGCTGTTTCCCCGGGTGACGTGAAGAGTCCGTCTGACAGTCGCAGCGAGGAAGCGACGCCGGAGACCGCCAGAGCGACCAAACCGAAGGACGAGCCCGTCCCCGTGTGCACCATATTCAGCCAGGGCACCCAGCCCAAGTCTCTGGTGCCCGACGGCTTCCAGCCCACCCTCATCAAGTCGCCCAGCTTCAGCATGGGCAGCGGCGGCGGCGAAGACGCCGTGACCCCCAGTAAGATGGGGGCGCCGCTCGTGTGCCAGCCCAGCCCGAGCCTCAGCAAGTTCTTCACAGATAACGGACAGACCAACCCGGCGTCTGACTTCTTTGACTCCTTCACCACCCCCTCCTCCTTCATCTCTGTGTCCAACCCCAATGCGGAGATCCCTCCAGGCTCCACCCACGCGCCTGAGCGCCAGCTCTCCTCCACCTCCTCCTCCATCTCCACCCCTGGAGGGACCCTGGACTCTGGCGCTCCCACGCCGAGCTCAGCGTTCACCCCTGCTGAACCATCCCCCAAGCTCCAGCCACCCACACCCCAAACAGCCTCGGCTCCAGGCTCCGCCCCCACCTCAGCACCAGCTGCCCCGCCACAACCCTTCAACCAGCTGTTTTCAGGCAGCGACGACCCGTTTGCGACGGCGCTGAGCCTGAATGAGGTGGACAGGCGCCACGATGCATGGCTGCCGTGCGAGGAGACCAGGAAGGCGCTAATCTCTGTGGCAACGCAGCAGTACGGCCCCGCCTACTTGGAGAGCAGCAGGCTGACCATGCCAGGACTCAAGTTTGACAATCTGCAGGTAGGACGCTCGCCCAGGTGTGAACGCGATCGTTGGTCAGGAAGCTTCAGTCTGAAAAAGTTCTGCGGCTCCACGCGATAGATCCCAGATTCACCTCCACCTGCTCCTCCATGGAGTTCTGCAGCTGGTGGTCCCCGTTCTGGGTGGCGTAGCAGCTCGTGAACCAGTTCTCCACCCTCCAGAACTGAACCAGGACCACCAGCCACAGTCCAACATGGAAGAGGAGGAGAGGCTTTATTTCTGAATTGATAGAGGCCGGTAATTTAACACATGAACACATGAAGTGCAGAAAACATTAAAGTTAACTGTTTCTGAAAGATGGATTGAAGCTCATGATAAATCAGTGTGTCGTGTCTAATACAGCTTGGTAGTTGTAACACACGTGGGCTTCATTCATGTTTCTGTTCAGCTCTTCATTGTGTGGCTAACTCAGGCTGAGCTCAGCTGACCCCTCAGCAGTAAACCCACCCATGCTTGTAGGATGTGTTCAGGCTACTGCGTGGACGTTTGTGTCTTTTTGCTTTTGGATGATGTTGAATTTATGTGTTGTGTTTTTTTGGGTTTTTTTAAAAACAGGGTGACGCCGTAAAGGACCTGATGCTTCGTTTCCTGGGAGAGGCGGCCGCCACGAAGCGCCAGGTCCTCACAGCCAACTCCGTGGATCAGTCCTTCAACGGCCTCAAACAGCTCATTGTGAGTCCCTGTAGTTTCTGAGCAGAGCATCGCTCGGCGTGAAACAGAAACCGGACATTCACGTGTACGTGGAGCTGAAACAAACAGCAGGTCTCCTCCTCCACCTGCACGGTGTCGTCTTTAACACTTCAGTTAGTGTTTGGTGATGCATGTTGTAGGTTAGTCTGTTTCTGCAGCCGCTTTAACCCTGCAGTAACCTGACAAATCATTTCATTTAATCTGCTGAGTTTGGTTTCTGGACAGAATTTTGTTGCTCTGATTTGTGCTGATTCTTTTCAGTGTACACAAATTTAATAGTTTCCAGTTTGAAAAGGTGAAAAGTCAGCATCAGCAGGTTGGAGAAGTGGGTGGAGGAGCCAGTCATTTTGCTTGAAGTCGTACACGTTATTATTTTTATCATTTTTAAACACGTTATTAACTAAAACCGTGCAGCGTGGCTGAGTTTGGGAATTAAAAACTGCTCGCTTAGGTTTAGGAAAAGATCCTGCTTTACTTTAAACTAAAAGTCTTTGTTGTCTTGGTTTCCACGGTGACGTGCTAACTGAAAAAACAGACTCTTAGACCCTCAGAGCTGCTTCAGAATCAGTAAAAACAGGATTTACTTCCAGATAAAAAGTTTTGGCTCCACCAAAAGAGAATCGCCAGCACGGTGATAAAAATAACTTTAGCCAGAGTTTTCTGTTCGGTGAAGAATCACGGACTCTTTGAGCGAACGTCGGGTGGGCCACTCGTGTTTACCTGCCCGATCACAGAAACAGTCGTGTATCTGAGGTGATACATCAGCGTTTTCTTCATGTTTCTGCACACACACGGGTCCATGAACATCACACAGCGCACCAAAGAGGCACGTCCTTTGGACTTTAGTCCTTCACATACAAATCGGTCTCGGAGAGCAGGAAGGTGTCATTTCTTGGGTTAGGTTACGCTCACTCTTGCTCCACCTCGGCTTCGCTCGCAGGTCGATACCCAGACGGGGAGCGTCTGTGCAGCTCTCTCCCTCCCTGGTAGGACAAGACGGCGAGGAAGGCCTCTGCGTTCAGCGTCTCAGAGGAGCAGCTTCTGTTTAAAATGTGGGTCTGATTTGATTGATTAATAGTTTGTATACGGATCCTTCCTACCTTGAGCCTTCGGAAAGTATCTGGTGGAACCTCTGTATTCTTAACAGACGCTCAGATTAATTTTAGAAATCAGGTTTTTAACGTTGGCTTGGAGCAAAGAGCTGGAGATGGTTTTACTGTTGTTGTGCATAATTTGAACAGTGTGAGCTTTAAGCTTAATTTATGGAGTTCTTTCAAAGCTGATCTGCAGCTCTAATGGTGACCAGAAAAGCTCAGGCAGCTTTCGTGGATGGATTTCAAACCCTGGTCTAGAAAAGAGGTCACTCTGTGCATTTGTAATTCTTGCATCATGCTCATTGGCGGCGGCCGAAACGCTCTGAGAACTCGTGCTGTCCTGCAGGAGCTTTCTGCAGGTAAACGAGTAAAGCGGCGCTCGGCGTCCCGCGGCGGCGGCAGCCCGTCTGACCTCCTGAACAGTCGGCCTGTGGAGTCGGCGTTTCTGCTGAAGCCGCGGGCTGCTTTCGGTCTCAGCTGACTGAAAACAGTGAATCATTCGCCTCCTTTCTCTTCATATCCTGTTTCTTCTCCTGCCAAGCATAAAAATGCGTGTGTGTCTTTGTGACCGTGCAGTCTCACCTCATTCCCTCCGCTGCTGCTGCCATCCATCTCTCGTCTACCTCTCCAGTCCTCGTGCGTTCCTCCATCATAATTTCTGACCCACAAACGACCCTGAGAGACGCTTGTTATTTAAAACATATGCACAGCAGCAGCAGTGATGGAGGGAGGAGGAGGAGGAGAGGTGGAGTGGAGAGATGGAGAGGTGGAGATCCACTCGGCTCACAAGTTCTCTCTTCCTGCTGTGCCCATGTATTATGCATAGGACTGCTGTGCATATTTCAAGGGCCTTCTGGACTTGGTATACACACACACACACACACACACACACACACACACACACACACACTCTCACTCAATATGGTGCTTTCAGCCTGCAGTCAGCTGCACTATATGGTGTAGGTGAGTGTGTGAGGATCATACGCTGTCTGCTGATTGGTGTGGGTGGCTCCCCGGACCAGGAGACGATAAAAAAAGAGAGAGACGGCGAGGCGGGAAGGTGACGCGGGCTCGCCGATGAATGACGAGCAGAGAGAGCGAGCATCAAAGCAGGCTTCACCTGGACTCACAACTTTTACCCACAGACCGTATAAAAGATGATGCAGCCGCCCTGATGTCACAGATGGCTTCTGGCCTTCGTTTTTCTGCTCTGGAGGTCACTGCTCGCGCTGCCCTCCTCATATGAAGCCTGCTGTGTGTTTGGACTTTAGATTATCAGAAGCTAGCGAACAACAATGTCTGTAGATTCTAAAACAACAACCTTGTTTATTGAAGAATAATCATTATGTGCAAACAGTTTCAGTTTGGCTTTGAAAGATTATGAACGCTCCACTGCTGCTCCTGCATGTGGCGCGCTCTGGGATCCACGTGACTCCTCCTGGCTGTTCTGATTGGCCCATTGGCTGAGACCTGGAGCCCCTACACCAGACCTGGGTCCAGGTCGGGGCCCTGCGGTCATACAGGGTTTTCACTCAGCCATCCAGGTCACTGAATGCAGGTGTTCCAGTCACTTCCATGGCTGCAGGTGTATGTTACGTATATTATAACATGCACTGGTAGGTCACCTACTAATCGGAAGGTTGTTGGTTCGATCCCTGGCTGTTCCAGTCTGCACGCCCTGGATGCAAGTTGCTTTGCAGCGCATGCATCGGAGTGTGAATGTTAGATAGAAAGAACATAGAAGTGCTTGTGTGACTGAGGCAAGTTGTATAAATTGCTGTATGAGAAGCAGTCCATTTACTCAGTGAATTCCAGCGTGGTACTGTGATAGGATGTCACCTGTGCAACAAGTCCAGCTGTGAAATTTCCTCACGACTAAACATTCCACAGTCGGCTGTTAGTGGGATTAGAATAAAGTGAAAGTGATTGGGAACGCCGCAATATGGTAGACCACGTGAAATCACAGAGCGAGGTCAGCAGATGTTGAGGATCATGGTGCTCAGAGGTCACCGACTTTCTGGAGAGTTGATCGCTACAGACCTCCAAAGTTCATGTGGCCTCCAGATGAGCTCGAGAACAGCATGCAGAGAGCTTCATTGAATGGGTTTCCACGCAAGACATTTGGGAACAAGTGCTTGTAGCTCAAAACGTGCACCGTTATTGAATATACAGCAACATGGAGACGGTACAATAATCCTGTCTGACCTCAGACTCACAGCTAGCTGCTGCTCCAGGTCACTCGGCTCTCTGAGTTGATTCCTCTGCCTCCTCAGACCTGGTCTGCTAACAAGAACTCAAACTGTCCCACTGACATCCTGAAAAATGTATGACAGCGGCTGTGGTACAGCTTCACGTCACTTCAGCTTTATTTATGCAGCACCAAATCACAAGGTGCTTTATATTGTAAGGTAAAGACCTACAATAATACAGAGAAACCCCAACAATCAGATGAGCAAGCACTTGGCAACAGTGGGAAGGAAAAACTCCCTTTTAACAGGAAGGAACCAGAACCAGGCTCAGGGAGGGCAGCTATCTGAGAGCGTGGTTGGGAGGCGGAGACAGGACAAAGAGACGCTGTGGAAGAGAGCCAGAGATTAATAATAACTAATGATTAAACACATGTTTAAGTGAAGAAGAAACACCCAGTGCATCATGGGAATCCCCCAGCAGCCTACGCTATTGCAGTCATCCTGCAATCGGTCGTCATATATGTGTATGTGTGTATTTATGTTACACGACACACACATCAGAAAAATGTGCAGTTTTGTTGCTCGATGTGAAGGCCTTTAGAGCGACGACCTCCAGCTTTCGTTGGGGCGGTCTGCAGTTCAGTCGGCACCTCGAAGCTCACAGCTGGAGGAGGGTGGAGTGCCCACTCTGAATCGGCCTGCTCGGCAGTGATGTGGACGCTGTACTGGTCTGTTGTGCAGAAGGCGAAGCTGCTGGTCGATCCGTGACCACGAGCCGTGGGCGGTGACCAAAACGAGCTCCAGGATACGAGCAGCAGAAATGAGCCGAACGATGTCTGAGCTCCGGCTTAGAGACGCGGCGAGCTCAGAGTACACCGAGTCTGATGAGGGGTGTCGCGTGCATCGCTGCAGAGGTTGCACGATTGGACACATGGAGGCTCTGGGAAAGCCTCCGTCTCCCCCCAGAGGAGCTGGAGGAGATGGCTGCTGAGGGGGAGGTCTGCAGAGGTCTGGCTCTCTGTGTTTTTGCAGGAGATGCTGGTGAAGTTTCATTGTTCTCAGAAGTGCTTGAGCAATACTTGATGTACCAGAAGTCACGCAGATATACGGGAGCGTTCTTCTGCTGTCCTCAGAGGTGACACAGAAGAGCTTCACATCTTTTCTTTCCTGAATATGCAGACGCTGTGAATTACGCGTCTCACTCTTACATTCTTCTCCCTCCACATCAGCACGACTCGCTGCCACAGACCTGGAAATCCCATATAATGTGATACTTGAGAGCCTTGAAAGGATCTTCTCTTTTCACTCTCTTTTTTTCTCGGGGAGTTCAAAGGTCAGCGCGAGCTACAAGGCAGCTTTCTTTCCTTCTGCCGCCGCTGCCTCGGATTCGGCGTCTTGCTTTTGTTCTGTGAGGCAGATGATTTCCAACACGGACTTGAACCCGCGGCCTCCGGCTGAAGGACGACATCTCTGCTCACTACATCCTGCTTAATAAGGAGCTTGTGTGGCGTTGCTGACATAATAATGGAGCACTGAGTCACTCCGGCTGATGAATGGATCAGACACCATCTGCCTCCTCCATCTACGACCATCTACTCACATTCAGATGATTTACTTACCAATAAATTATGAAATTTTCAAACTTCCAAGATCAAACAAACTCGTAGATCAAAGCTGTCGTAGGCGATGTAGCTCGCTGAGCTGGGAGGGGAGGTTAAAATTCAGAAAACGAGAGGATGTGAACGCGCGTGCGCGCACACGCACACACACACACACACACACACACACACACACTTAGGGAAGTGCAAATGTCAGAAAGCTTGAGGCCATTAAAAGTGCAGCCTGCTGAAGAGTGATGCCTTTAAAGACAGCTGATCGGTCACGTAGAAACAGAGGATGGATGGTGTGTGAGTGCGTGTGTGTGTGTGTGAAGCCTTTTGCTTGGTTGACACTCGTCGCTGAGCTTTATTCTGCCGTGCGGCGTCCTGTGTGATGCAGAGGCCGCTATGAGCTGGCAGAATGAGTCATGCTGCAGAGCCAGAGTGTGACTGCACCCACTGCCACTGTTCATGCACACACACATGTGCAGCGAGGACACAAACACACACTGAACACACTCACCGGAGGGTCGAGAGTCTGCACTTCCTCTCTCTCTCTCTGACTCTTGGCATCAGCCTCTCTGCCCTCAGCTGATGAACAAGGACATCAGAGCTGCTGTCACACACCACTGTGCTGAATTCAGTAATCTGATTACAGTTACTACTCTGAGCTCCTTGGTTATCTGCACAGTGTGCGAATCGAAAAGTCAAAATAATCAAACTTTTTCCAAGAACACAGTTCGTGTGGAGAGAAGAAACAGACTTTATTTTCATTTTTATTGCATCAAACCTAAAACATCGCGGTTAAGTGCAAAGATCACACAAAAATGGGGTTAGGCTAATCGTCGCTGTTGTCACTAGTCGGTACCAGACTAACTAGTCGTTTAATCTCATTGTTAAAATTTGAATTGATGACCAATGCCGGTAAAGTATTGTGTCCTAAATGTTACGCAGCCTCCTGCCACCAGATGGAGCGTCGTTGTTGAGACTGCGCTTTGTGTTTTTTGTGAACATTATTAGAATCAGATCGCGGACACAGGAGAGCGGCAGAAATGAGTGTTCTCCAAAAGGTGGACGGGCTCTGCCTGAGCGATAGGGTGACGAGTTCAGTCTTTATGGAGGCGTTCAGAGTAGATCCGCTATCCTCCACATCAAAAGGAGATGACTAAGGCCGTCGGCAACCGGGTATTCCCGGTGTTCCGACCGGGAACGTCCTACCAGGAGGAGGCCCCGGCGTAGACCCGCTGGAGAGACTACATCTGTCGGCCGGCCTGGGAACGGCTCGACGTTTCCCCGAAGGAGGAGGCTGCTGCCACCCACCAGCCCGACTTCAGATAAGCGGAAGCAAACGGCTGAATGATTTATTGTTTTGTTGTTTCACTTTTATTGAAGCGGTTGTCATGAATGTTTGAACAGCGTGCATCATTCATAATGCATGGCTGCATGTCAAATTTCACTTAATATTTGAGTGTTTCTTAGTTTTAGACTAGTCGGTTAGTCTCTTTTTCCCTTAATTTAGTCGATTAAGAAATTAGTCACTAGGACCATCCCTGATTAAAGTTAGTGAAGGAGCATGAACCAATCTCATCATTTTAGGCTGTTTTTATAAATAAGACCTAATGATAATCACTTGTGTGACCAAGCCAAGCCCTACCTTAGGTCTACAGACGGGGCATGAAGCCCCCCGACAAGGCACTGGTTTTCAATTGCAACTGGTTGGCAAGAGGTTGCTGCTGCACTGAAAACCTCTTTGTGATGGATTTGATCGCTGGAAGATTGCTGTGATCACTCGTAGTGTGCATGGAAGATGCTGACTTTTCTGCAGACGCGGCAAGCTGCTCGCAACTGGCAGCGTCTGCCTTCAAAGTAAAAATTCCACCTTTGAAAAAGATGCAACTTTTAATTTAAAGGTGAGCATTCTTTGTTTCCGGTTTGCATTTATATTTATACAGCACCAAATCACAACAACTGTTGTAGTAACAACTGCTGTTACTGTTACTGTTGCAGTAACAGTAACTGTTATTGTTATTGTTACAATAACTGTTGTAACAACTGTTACAACAGTTATTATAAGATAGAGACCCTACAATAATACTGAGAAACCCCAATCATCAGATGACCCCCTATGAGCAAGAACTTGGCAACAGTGAGAAGAAAAAACCCCCTTTAACAGGAAGACGCTTCCGGCAGAATCGGCTATCTGCCGCGGTTGGTTGGGGGTGAGGCGAGGAAGACGGGACAAAGTGGACTACCGTTCTGTGAGTAGTTGGCGAGTTTCTGCAGACAGGTTTGCGTCTTCCATGCAGACTACAGGTTACCATGGCAATCTGAGGTTTACCATGGCTGAGGTTTTGGTGCAGCACCCTCACTGTGACCAACGCCAGGTGACGGTCTACAGTTACCTAGACAACGTCACACGAGTGCTTTTCATGTAGTGGCTGATCGGCGTGAGGCCAGCCGATCAGCAGCTGTTGTAATAACCTGGTAACGTCCTCGATGTTGGCAGCCCGGTGAGCTAAACCGCACTTTTACAACAGGTGTGAGCGTATGGCTGCAGCCTACATAAACAGAGCAAGGTGAAAACAACTGGCAGGAAGGCTTAAACGTGCCCTTCAGCACCGCAGTAGCTGACGGTGCATTACTGCGAGCTCGGCGGCACGGAGGTGTAACGACGGAGGAAATGACAGCTACGTAGAAAGGTTACGATAATGACAAGTAAAGGTTAGAGCAATGATGTCAAAGCCGGCTGCAGCAGCCGGGTCGCTGCAGTGATTATAGGGGTGTGTCTGTCTGACCCAGCCAAGGTGGGTTTAACACACACACGCACATACACGCGCACGCACACACACACACACGCACACACACACACGCACGCACACACACACGCACACGCTGGCCGTGGGCCCAGACAGCTTCACAATGAGGGAGGAGAGCGAGGTTAGAGTCTCCGGTGGGCTGTACGGAGGGAAGGAAGTGGGGGATGGGTGGGGGTGGCGATGCTAATGAGGGAGACGGATGAGGAGCAGCCCGGGGTGCTGCTGAGCTGGAGTCTAACTCTCTGCTGACCACAGCGGGGACGAGAGAGGAGACGGAGGTCACTGTGAAGAAGAGGAGAGGCAGCTCATAGATTATCCAGCCTCAGCCCTTCATCAGCTCTGCAGAGGAGACAGACCCACGCGTTAGGCCGACTCTGACCTATAAACCGTACTGTTAGCCGAGTTTAGTCGGTTACTTGTTGCCAAAGTTGCATCAAAGTGCAGCAAGCTATGAAGCCAGCCAATCAGAAGCTGTATCAGAATCTGTATTAATATAAGGTCTCTATAAAGTGCCTAAAGACGACTGTTGATGGCATTTGAAGCTATATAAATAAACTGAATTGCACAAATGGATCATTTAAAGTCAGCTCTGTGTGTCGTGTTTAGTTTCATGTGACCGGCTGTGAGACTGAGGGTGTAAATGAGCAGTTTTACTCAAATCTGACATGTTCACTGCTAGCATGCACGTCACTGTTGGCTAAAGAAAAGAGGGGTTTGTAGCTGAAAAAAGATCTTTAGGTTCATTTTCATCTATGAAGACTGCGTGTGGATTTTATGGACGACTTGGAGAAATTAATGGCGCGATCGATTAATGACGCTGCAGCTTCACACTTTGCCAGACGTGAGGCCTGTCAGGTCATCGGCAGTGCTCTGGGATGGCGGTGCGCTCTGAGTCGCTGCTTGTGCCTCAGACCTGATGCGGAGCTCTTGAATGCTTCATCGCCAGGGTAACGCGACACGCTGCTGTTGTTGACGACCAAACCTTCAAACGCCATCTGGCAGCGTGTTCGTCCATCAGCGGCAGTTTTCACCTACAGGAGCGTAGCTCGGGTCCGGGAGCCGTCTCGGGGAGCGTCGGGCGGAGATTGCTGCATCCCGCCGTGTCTCTGTGAAGAGACAAAATGGCTTCTGTGTGAAGCTCAGTAACCAAACTCGACGTCCTTCAGCTCGAGGGCAGAAAGCGTCCCCTGGTTCGAGTGTCTGCAGACCAGCTACACAGGCATCAAAGCACCGTCGGCCGCCGCTCTTTTAGCATATTACTAATGTGTTTTTTTTATTTCCCACACCCTCTGTGTAATCCGAAATGCAGGGGATTAATTGAAGCAGTGCTGCAGCTCCCTGTGTTAAGCAAAGCCGGTGTGAGGAAGCCTTTTTATGTCTGCCTCGCCTGGAGGCTTTTGGGTCTTGCGAGAGAACGAGTGGGCGTTCGTTTGTTCATCAGGCTTTGTTATGTTGGATTTTTTTAAACTCACTAAAGGATAGGCGCAGTGAACTTCCGATCTTCAACGCAATTAAGGAGCCTCACCCCTTTTAAACTCGCGACGAGACTAATTATGAGTGTGTGTGAGGGGGGTGTGAGTAAGTGGGAGTTTGGGTGAAGCGCTGTAATACTGCTCAAGTCAGAATCGTTAATAATTAGAGTTAATAAAAGTGTTTCTATGTTATATTTGAAGCCTGTGCCTCGATGTGTGGAGATGGCCTCATCAGTACTGATGCAAACTGACATCAGAGCGCCGTCTCTTAAACGTTGTCTCCTTTATCGTCTTTCTTTTCTTTGATTTCTGCTGTAAGGACGTTTTAACGTGCCAAATGAAGCTGCAGTTCCTCTGACGTCCACTCGAGGCTCCAGAGTGAGGCAGTCCCCATAGACTCCCATGTTAAACCCACAATGCAGGCAGGACTTCACACATCACTCGGATCAAAGAAGCTGGACCACCGTCCAGTGTGTGATTGTTCTGTCCTCCATCAGCGGGGTCAGAGCGACATTTGCCGTTACCTTTAAAGGAGACCGACCCGCGACCTTCCCACTCGAATCCCGACCTGCTCGCTCTCTAATCACGGCTCTGCTACGGCGTTCGGGTTGGGACCTGAAATTGCCGGCTGGTGATGGTGTCGGAGCGTGAAGTTGTAGTTATGTAAATCCTGAGGTGAAGTTTGGCTCATCTTGATGCATGTTTCTACTTTTTTACTTCTCCCTCTCATTCTGGCCCAGAAAAACTCTGTAAGCTCGGTAGAGAAAACTCCAAAAGACCTGCACGCAGCAAAAAGACGGATATCACCAGAGTTCACCTTAAAAGATTAAAGTGACACAAAAACATTTATATATCTATTAAACCAAACATCCAAAAATGGGCGTAGTCAGTCCACCAGCGCTGTCAGCCAGGATTTAACACAGCAAAACTGGAGCTCACACCTCTGTTAGTATGATTAACCCCACACCAGCTAATAAGGGTTATGGGTTATCTGAAGACTTTGTTCAGGGTTATCTGGTCAGATAATTAAGACCACGCCCCTAAGAATCCAAACTTTAAGCCTTATTGCGATGTAAACAGCTGTTGCGAAGGAGTAAATTCTCTCTATAGAGACCAAACAGTTTGTGTATCATCTGTAAGCATGGTTATTTCTGCTGTAAAGATTTAACATGGGAGTCTGTGGGGGCTGACTCACTGCTGGCGCCCCAGCTGGACGGTAGAGGAACTGCAGGTTTCAGGGCTTTGTTTTCCACGCGCCATAAAGTGAAGAAAACATTGAAAAACAAAAAACCCTCCAATATGTCGGGCCACACTAAAGGTCATTTACTTCCTGCTGCCTCCTGTCTTTTCCCCTCCTCACGCAGACACCTGTCTTCCTCTCGCACCCCATGGCGGTGAGCGGCGTGCTGCAGGAAGTGTGTGTGTGAGTGTGTGCGTGTGAGTGACTGACTGCAGCTGCTTTTGGCTATCCAGGCTGCCTCCTCGTTTTCAGCTTCATTTCCCGCCCTAATGAAGATTCAGAGGCAGCGCAGCGACTGGCACGGCACAGGAAGGAGAGGAGAGGAGGAAACGGTGACGGGAGGAGGAGGGCAGGCAGGAGTGAGAGTCAGATGAAGGGGAAGGAGGCGAGGAGGAGAAGGGAAGTGGTGATGAAGGCTGTGATAAAGAGAGCAGCCCTCTCTCTGCCTCTCTCTCCTAATTAGCTCGCCGGCTGTGATGAATGGCGCAGCACTTAGGACCCAATCGGCGAGCCGACCTTGTCATGCGTGTTGATGGGGTGGGGTGACTCTGCACCCCCCTCCCAGCTCTGTCCCCCCCACACACACACACCCCCTCTTACCTATTGTACCTCCTCCTGTGGAAGCAGATGCTTATATGTGGGCATGTGTGCGCTCGTCCGCCATGTTTTTGTGTGTTCTCGGC
>VVHJ01026193.1:0-14052 GCA_015107715.1 Tylochromis polylepis
TGAAATGTACATTATTTTTCAGTTTTGGGTAACCTTACCTTTTTTTTTTTAACTTCTGGCAGTTCACCACTTCCCTTTGTACAATTTCAAGCTATTCATTGGACTTGAATGACTTGAATTGCAATAAATAACTGGAAAAATTGGGGTGTTCTAAAACTTTTGACCAGTAGTGTACATATATGTATATAAAATTGAATAATAGAACATCCATCATGCACATCAGTATAATATGATGTGTTTGTTTCCTATGAAAACCCAACTTATTCCCCCCCCCCCCTTATTCTTGTGCACCTAACTCTTAAGTATTTGTTGGTAAATATAATCACATTGTAATTTCAAACACAATACACTGAAAGTCCATTTAATTACAGTGGAATTACGCACTTAGTCGTGTGCCATATTATAAAGTGTTTCCAAAAAGTGTAAAAATAGCTTGTAGTCCCCACAGCTCATCTTGTATTCTCTGTTGCTGCAGAGCCCACAATTCAACCTGAGATTGACAGCAGCTCGGTGGAAGGCCGCAATGTTACTGTACGCTGGCGATTACCCACCAGCAAAGCCATTAATGCTTGCAGAGCCACTGGCTTTTTAGTGCAGCTCTTTGGGCCGCCACCCTACAGTGAGAAACTACAGGAGGTTCACACCCTGCTCAATGTGCTCTCCACCAAGTTCCACAACCTGGAGTATCAACAAGACTACACGGTGGTGGTGTGCCTCATCAACTGTGGCAGCCAGGGCCCACCCTCCAAACCCTACCATTTCCACATCAACAGCCAGGGTAACTAAAACCTGCTGGTTAGAAAAAAAGCTGCAAGGAAGTCTTCTTTTAAGGAGTTTTAAAATTTAAAGCAGTTCATAATTCATTTCTTGCAGCTTGTGGCACAGCATTAGGTGTATTGCAATATATAACGTGCTATAGGTTTTAGCCTTGGTTGAAACACTCAGCTATATTTGGAGCTTGCCTTTTGCTTAGTGACTCTCTCTCTGCCCACAAGCTGTGTGTGAACTGAAGGGGAAATAGCAGTTGATAGATGTAAAGCCATAACCTATGCATATGATTCTAAATCATTTTCCTTAGTAGTCAAATGTTCCTCAAGTAACCAATCTTGAAATGTTTGGATTAGATTACCTGCTTATTTCAGAATGCGTGGTAAGAAAAATTATTTTTCATTGATTGTAACAGCTCTAATGTTTCTGTATCTAAGGTCCATCATCCCCACTCAATGTCAAGGCCGTGCCTCTGTCCATGTCAGCCATTCAGGTGAAGTGGCAGCCCCCTGACGACCCAAATGGAGGTATCATTAAATATATCATAGAGTACCAGCCAGTCGGCCAGGCGAGTCTCCACCCTTGGGTGGACACGGATGATGGGAACAAGACCACCAAAGATGTGACAGCGCTCAACGGCAGCACGAGCTACCAATTTAGAGTGAGGGCTTTCTCTAAAGTGCCAGGAGAGTGGAGCAACTATGTTCAGGCAAAGACACAAGGGGATGGTAAGTAGGAAGCTACTCAGAATGATCCAAAGTCACAGGGAAGGTAAAATATGCACCGCAACATGCAAAAGTGATATTTTGATCAATTGCGAGTCTAAAATATGGGATCTCATAATCTTATGTCCAACATCTTCACTACTATATTTGGTTGGCTTTTCCAGTTGTCCACAAATTGACTGGACCACCCACACATGGATGGGAATTTACTTGGGATAGTAATATGTTTACACAAGAAATTCCATATTTATCTCCCCTGTATTGAAATCTTCTGTGTCTCTCCTCTTCTTATTCTTTCACTGTGTCTTTTCCCCCAATGCTAGAAAAAGCTGCTCCAACCTTTACCCCTACCACCCTGGATGTGATTGGCCAGCCCACTGGGGACAGTTATCAGCTGTTAATTGCGGTGGTGGGTTCAGTGACTGTCACCTGTGTGACTATACTCTTGGCACTGTTGGCTCTTTTCTTCATCAGGAAGACGCTGCTGAACCGTCGCCGCACGTTTACGTACCAATCTGGATCGGTGAGCATTCATTCTATTCCGATTGACTTTGCAGCCACTGAGAAAACTAATTTTGCTGACTAGACACTGTTTATATCTCCAGGGGGAGGAAACTATTCTGCAGTTTAACTCAGGAACTCTGACCCTGACACGAAGGCCAAAGCCCACACCAGAGCCCCTTACCTATCCAATCCTTGAATGGGAGGACATAAAGTTTGAAGATGTCATTGGAGAGGGAAACTTTGGCCAGGTGTTTAGATTTTCTGAACGTTGCAGTGTTGTTTCCTGTGGTTGCCATTCTCTGTGCAACACTTTAGCTAACTGTAGTTTCAATAACAGGTTATCAAAGCCATGATCAAGAAGGATGGCAACAAAATGAGCGCAGCCATCAAGATGCTGAAAGGTATCTGAGCCATACATTTATCATTGAACTCATACAGTACAGATATAGCCATCAGACATAAAACTGCAGACATGTAGATGCAGCAACGTTAAGACACTGTACGGCATCCTGATGTGTAATTTTCATTTCAAATACTGCTTTGCTTGCACTTTGCTTAACAGTGCCGTTCATGTTGTTCTTCCTGCAGAGTTTGCCTCAGAGAATGACCACAGAGACTTTGCAGGGGAGCTGGAGGTTCTGTGTAAACTAGGCCAGCATCCCAATATCATCAACTTAATAGGAGCCTGTGAGAATAGAGGTGAGTGAGCAACATCTAGTGGCTGTAATGAGTATTGACGCACTATTGGCTATTCGGGAACAGTAATTCACAGGTGAAACGAACTGCTGTTTCAGTGCCACAAGTATATGGCTGCCTTACAGTTTAGTGTCCAGGTTGTATAAAATGTATACTACAGAAACCTATACAGCAACAATCTGCTGTTTCACTAAACAATTCCAGTTGAAATCCAACAATTATACAATATGACTTTCCTCAGTGGAGGTGTTTGGTCACTTCTCATGGAAGCAGATACACCAACTAGTTTGTTTGTTGGTGTGATTTCATCCGTAGAATATATAACAAACTGCATGATCGATACATTGGTATGCGTTAGAAAATGTGTGGAATCGCTCTAAAGAGTCAAATAGCCTAAAGAAGGTTTTCTTTAAAGATATAGGTAAACAATATGGTGCTAATATACAGCATGTTTATATCTTTATCAAGATTTTAATGCAATCTTATACACAAGCCTGTGTTCAACAAACTATACCCTCAGCAGATTCCCTATTCAGCTCATTCCTTCTTAATATGCAGCACTGTTCTTCTTACTTGAGATGCAAACAGATACGCCCATCCCATCTGACTCTCTGTCATCTGCACCTGGAAAACCCCAGAATGTGTCCAAACGAAATAATCTTTGCCTGCCAGAAGCATTTGCGCTATCACATTTGTTTGATTTGTCTGCGCGCCTAACAACCAAACAGCTATGGCATGCATTAATGTATTTGTATAAGGTTTCCTTCATGGTCCCTACCTTGAAGTATCAGTTTACACCAGTGTCTTCTAAATTGAATCATTTAATTACTTATGTTTGATCAAAGACTGGAAGCACATGAGAAGCACCTCTGTGAGGACCTTACAAACAAGTGGACCTTGAAAAATAAACCTCCGACTAATTCTCCAGCCTCGCTTCGAAGTAGCACTTAGCTCTGCAGACCTTATCTCTTCTTTGTTTACAGCACTGATTAACAATCATGAACATGCATGTGCATGCACATGCTGCATACATACTTGAAAAGATTTAAAGAAAACCTCAAGTGTTTTCTTCATTTAATTTCATGGAAAGAGCAACAGAGGAAGGAGGGGGTGAGCGTGAGGGGAAAAGAGGTCAGGAGGGAGGAATGTTGCGAGGAAGCAGGGAGAGAGGAGAGCAAGCAAGTACAAATTTTAACATCTAAGAAGATTACGAAGGATGGTGATCAAGAAAAAAAGTGCTAATTGGCAAGAAGTATTGTTACTTTCTGTGTAACTGCACTTCCTTTGAAAGGAAAGCTGTAAAGAAAAAGTCGCTGGCTAGAAGAGGAAACACAAACTTGGCTTTTTGTCAGTTTTGCATTTAATGTCTTTAAGGGAGAGATTATGGTGTCGTTTTCAGCTCTCACCCTAGCTCGTCTTACCGAGATCTGGAACAAATTTGCTCTCCTCCCGTACTAGAAAAACAAGGTGTGTCCAGGAAGGAATTCACCACTGAGCTACTGAACACAAGAGAGGAGGGAATAAATTGAGACGATATTTGATATACTCCTAAAAGTAGACGATAACGATTGAAGAACGAAAAGGTCACACCTCTCCACAGAGCTTTCATAGCACAGTCTCCCTCTCTTTCTATTCCAATTATGTGCTAATACTAACATGACCTCAGATTCTCACAGAGCAAGGTTATTCCTAAGGTGATGGAGGTTTTAAAACCTTAACCACTCATCACAAGTCTTATTTGTCTTGTATTTCCTGTTTTTAAAAATGCAACAATTGATATACACAGCTTATTTTATTCACTGAAACTATATCCCCTGTACAGAGCAGATGATCTGTCACCGTTCCATATTGAGAAACTCTTCTTTTGTAAGAAACATGGCATGTGCTTGATTAACAGAAGCTTTTGTAACTCACAAGTAACATAATGGTATTATATTCCAGTTCTTTGACCACTCTGCCCATAAACCCATTATTCTTTCCTTCCACATATGGTACTTAGTAATTGTGTTGGCACTGTCCCTGGTCCTAGTGAAATCAACATGAAACCCTTCCAACAACTACAAATGCCTGTAGGAACTTTGGCTCTGGCTGGAAGCTGTAATCTATTAACAAAGCTTCAGCCATCTGGTTGAGTTCTGTGAGGATTTTACAAAAGGTCTAGTGTACCTCTGCTGTGTCAAAGACTGAAGAGTTGAAGGCCAAGCCCGGTACAAGCTGTAGCTGGGCCTCTTCCCAGGCAAATCCAAGCAAATCAGCCAAGGTCAAAGTCACAGTATGTCGTAAAAATAATACAATTTCATTAAAATAATCTGGCTGAGCCGATAACAGTTTGCACAGATGGAAGGTAATATGTTTATTAACAGGTGGCATGACCTTTTCTTATTGACTGTAAGACATTACAGAGATATCAGTCCATCTGTCTCTCTGTCTGCTCCAGGTTATCTGTACATAGCCATAGAATACGCCCCCTATGGTAACCTCCTTGACTTCCTGAGGAAGAGTCGGGTGTTGGAGACGGACCCTGCCTTTGCCAAAGAGCACGGTACTGCTTCCACCCTCACCTCCCAGCAGCTGCTGCAGTTTGCTGTGGATGTGGCGAATGGGATGCATTATCTCAGTGACAAACAGGTAGGAGGAGGAAGGATGAGCAACTTTGGCTGCTGTTTTGTGCCATTTGGTGTTTGCTTTTTTTCTAAAAAATGATCTTAGATCTGATCAAAGTCTCAGTTTTTCATGAAGTTGTGACTTAAAACTTGATTTCTTCAGATACATTTACAGGGCCATTTTTAATTTTGCTTAAAATTGTTATATCAGTATCTTTGTCATGACACTGCTTCCCTGCTCTCCTCTGCTCTCTTAGTTCATCCACAGGGATTTGGCAGCGAGGAATGTTCTTGTTGGGGACAATCTTGTGGCTAAGATAGCAGATTTTGGTCTGTCCCGTGGTGAGGAAGTTTATGTTAAGAAGACAATGGTGAGTGGAGGGGGTCATGTTTTGGTTTAGCCTCGCAGAAGGCACCGGTTGTTTGAGACAAAAACAAAGCAGTGTTACATGTTGTTTTTTTCCCCTTTTTCCTTTTATGAGTGGATTGCATGTGTTGTTCTCACTTTTCACATGCTGAAAACAGCAAAAGACAAAGGAGCTGTACAGCAAAACATTTATCAGCAGGCTGCTGCAGTCTGTGACTGCATAAAGTCACCTTTAGGCTGTCAGAGTATCTCTGGATCTGTATTCTCCCACATATGATTAGTTAAAAAGATGATATCAAGCTGATCAAGTGAAATACAGTCCAAGAGGATAAGAGGTTGTTATTTTTTGTAACTTTCTTTTAATTTACAGGGTTGTTTTTTTTCGTTGTTTTGTTTTTTATGGTATAACACCATTCAGACAGCAACTGATTTTCACTATAATAGATCACCTGTAGAGGGCAGTCATGTTTAGGTTTGTAAACTCCAGCAGGTGCAGTGTTTGTAGAGCAGATTACCATCTTACTGTAATTGGCCATGGACTTAATAATGTAATGTGGCACCACTTCATATACAGTACAGTTTAAACCATATTTTCTTTATTATCATTTCATTCATTCATCTTTTCTATTTAATACTCAAACATAAATGATGTCAGAATAAGATTAAAACATGCCATGACACACAAGAGGCACAAGATTTGACATGAATCTGTTGTTGCTTCGCTTTCAGGGGAGGCTGCCGGTACGCTGGATGGCCATTGAATCCCTGAACTACAGTGTTTATACAACAAAGAGTGATGTGTAAGTCTTTTTAAAGTGTTTTTTTTCTTAACCAATATGCTGGGATATAATATTCCTCAGAAATGAGAACTATTGGTAAAGTGGTTCACAAAGACTTCCTGAAAAACCTAGTTTCCGTATTACAATACATAGGTCTTAATAATCATAAGTCCTCCCTCTATTTCTTATTTAATATCTTCAGAAAACTTATTTGCTACTTCTCCTAGCAAAGTTTTGATTAGGCATGCCACAAAGTGCCTCAACACAGAAAACAACAAATCATCCGTCTGTCACTGGTGGAATGATAATAGTATGCTGCACAACTGATAAGCACAGTCAGGAAACCCTGGGTACAACTTAGCAGACAGACAGACATGTTGGCATGTCAACTGGAACCTATTTATACACAGCAGAGAGTGCAGCATGGCCAACGGAAGAAGTGTGAAGGCTGCTCAGAGGGCCAGAGAGTTGTAAACATTTGTAAGAGACAAAATGTGAGATGGCGTGAAATGTGCTGCAAGGAAGAAATTGAGCAGAACAAACGGACAGGCTGATGGCACAAACAACACTTGTCTGCCCATATGATCTACCACACTGTTCTGTGATATATGAAAGCCGTGGTATTTCGCTGAAGAGAAATTTGCTAATCAGATGGCAGGGAAGATGGTGGTTTTCTGACACTCGGTTCCCCTTAAGTTTCTATGTTCATTTTAAAAACAGTCTTCATTTTAACGATTAAAGAATAAAATATCCTCCTGTTATTCTGTTTGTGTTTGTGTTAAACACTTGCATTTTGAGTAAGAGGCATCTATATTGCTTGTAAAAGTATGATAATAAGAATCTTTCAGAATATTTTGTCATTTACCATCTGTACATAATTGCAGCTAGCTGCTTTGCAAGGCACCAGATATGATCAACAAAGATATGATCAACAAAGAAACATGAAAATGAAATGTTTCCAAGTGCCAGTATTTAAAATTGTTTAAGCTTTGTTCCAGCTTTACTAGCTTTACTAAGCTTTGTGTCTCATCTTTGCATCTTCTCGAACAGATGGTCTTTTGGTGTTCTTCTCTGGGAAATTGTAAGCTTAGGTAAGTAAGCATACAACCTCATATAGTGCAGAAGCTAAACCATTTACTTCTATATATTTAATACAGATCTCAGAGCCATATTGTGACAGGCTAACAAAAGTTTAATCCCCCATAAACAGTTTGTAATGAAGCATCTGCTCTTTCTACGGTCTATGGGAAAGAAATAATGAATGATTTAAACTAAAAACCAAATGAAAAACAGGATGACCTACATTTGCATATATGTGTAAACACATACGTGCTTGTAAATACATGTGACGACGAACCACACAGTTAACAATAAAAGTTTGCAGTCATAATCAATTGTATTTATATTATAATGTTTATACTTCCCCTTTATTACTGTTCAAAAAAGCAGTACAAAACTAATACACTTCCCCTTGTAGACTTATGTCAATCACTCAGAATTCTTTAGAATTTCTGTAACATCTTTGCACATTCAAGGATTGTCAAAGTTGAGGACCTCTGTCTTCAGGTGATGTTATTTAAGTCACATGTGCAGTTTTGCACCAGCCATTTTCTCGAGAAAATGTTTTACGACCTCAGTTGCAAAAAAAGTCGGGACATTGTGTAAAATCTAAATAAAAACAGAAGGTAATCATTGCAATTTCATTACACACCTTACACAGACACAGTTTCTCAAAAGTAAAGATGATCAAGTAAAGATCAAAAATCTGTGTATACAATTGGTTGAACAATTTCAGAATAGTGAACTCAATGTAAAATTACAAAGACTTTGAATATTGCATAATCTACAGTACATAACAGAGTACATCGACAAAAGATTCAGGAAATCTGGAGAAATCTCTGTGCGCAATGGACAAGGCCAAAAATCAATACTGGATGCCCGTGATCTTCGGGCCCTAATGCAGGCCTGCATTAAACATGAAAATCACACCTTAAACATTTTGAAAGGTGTCATTAATAAAAGATGTATACAGCTTTTAGATTAACACATGCTTCCATCCAGACAACATCTTTTTCAAGGAAGACCTTATCTTCCTCCCTCCTTTTGTTTACCGTACCTTACCTTCAGCAAGATAAGTCTAAACCACATACTACAGCTATTACAACAGCACAGAGTTCAGGCACTGAACCTGCCTTCAGTCCAGATCTTTTACCAATTCAAAATACTTGATATATTATGAAAAGGAAAAAAAATGACAAAGAAGACCCAGGACACCCTGTCTAACTCCATACAGAAGATCATCTTCTTCAGACTCAGTAATTTGGACTGACTAACCAGTGTTTTTTGTTTGTTTGTTTGTTTTTTGTTTTGGGACTGTTGAGCAGCTAGAATCATATATCAGTCAAGAATGGGACAATATCCCTCTCCCAAAAGCCAAAAAGCTGCTCTACTCAGTGCACAGACTCTTATTAAAAGGAGAGGGGATGCTACACAGTGATACATAAATATATCCCTGCAACATTTTTTAAACGTGTTGTTGCCATCAAATTCAAAGTGAGCCAATATTGTCTCCAAAATGGTACATTTGCTCAGTTTAAACATTTGATGTATTCTATAATGAATAAAATATGGGTCCGTGAGATTGTTTTAAATTTACAATTTACACATTGTCCTATTTATAGAACTGGGGTAGAACAAGTTCTATAAAGTTCTATGTGTATTTGCTTCAGGTGGCACGCCATACTGCGGGATGACATGTGCTGAGCTTTATGAAAAACTGCCGCAAGGCTACAGAATGGAGAAGCCCAAAAACTGTGATGATGAAGTGTAAGTAATCTGTATTTATAGCTAATGATTAACAAATTACACAGCCCATTATGGCACTGGATTTTACCATATTTATCAATGTGTTAATGTTTGTCTCCAGCTATGAGCTAATGAGGCAGTGCTGGAGAGATCGGCCCTATGAGAGACCCCCCTTCTCCCAAGTCTCATTGCAGCTCAACAGGATGCAGGAGGCCAGGAAGGTAAGGCTTTATTTGCACTATGTTGGTAGAAAGGGAAGAATAGAAAAAACATCCTGTTTTTTGTAGGCTAAAACAGCTTTTTTTGTTGCTGTAGTAAGACAAACACAAATAAAGCCATCTGAGTTTTGGTGTCCATTCACTTTCATAAATCATGAGGTTTAATCTATTTTTCAGGCTTATGTGAACATGGCTCTCTTTGAGAACTTCACCTATGCTGGGATTGATGCCACAGCCGAGGAGGCCTGACTACCAGCCCCCCCAGACCCTCGCATACCACGGAGCTCCAAGAGAAAATCACAAGGGAGGCTGCCACGTTACTGCCACCCCCCACCCACTAGGCATCAAGACAGGAGGACTAGGCGCTCTACTTCAACCACCGAGCTATAGATGGAGGACTGTGAAAGGACACTGTCTGGAAGTATTACAGGTGTAAGGAAAAGCGGCATATTGCTGGGTCCTTGGTGGAGAGATGTGTCTGCTACTAGCCTTCTGGGAACTATGAAACCCTGTCACAAAAAAAAGGAAAGAAGACACAAAGTCTTAGAAAAACAGATACAGCATTCCACCTTTTGCTTTTCCAACAGTTATAATGATGGAAGTTTTTCTCTGAGCACTGATATGGAGCTATGTGACTTGCTGAACCACCACAGGGTCTGTGGGGTGTCCGTGCTGTAATTTTCCCCTCCATTTCTCAAAATGGAGAACATCTTGTAATGGAGAGAAAATAAAAGAAAAAGACTGTGTTCTCAAATAAGACATGACTAGTTCTCAAGTGTCAAGACAATGAATTGTGATGGAAAGATGTCCAATGTAGCACTTAAAAGTAGCTTTACTCTGTCATCTTTGTACTTTTACTATTTGCCTATCACTGCCATATGGATGTAACTACGACTGTATATATCTTGCCTCAATTTTAAGAGATCAAACTCTCCTATTATAGGAATATAATCAGAGTTATAGACTGATTTAAAAACCATGATGGATTTTCATGTGTTGCATGCAAAGTTCCATCGCAAGAGAAGTTATTTGGAAGCCTAATACAGAGAAGTAACCTTTGTAGTTTTTTAACACTATAAAAATATAACACTGACGGTAATCCACTCTGTGAGTATGTACAGTATCTGTTCATTAACTAATAAAGGTTTTATGTGGTGACTGGACTCATCAACACAAGTAGTTTAATTCCTTTTGGCGTAGTGCAATTTTGTGCAACTGATCTTTTTTTTTTCATAGATCATGTTAACTTCAGAAAGAGGTGATTATGTTGGTGTGCTGGCCCTTTTAATAGTTAAGATGATGGGAAGAGGCCAGGCTACTGGGGACCAAAGTGAACTCAGGAACACTGACTGCCTGCACTGAGCTGATCTGTCACTGGGTTTCCTTTACACACCAACCACAAACACAGACCTGTCAAACATCGTATAAGCGTGCCAGCTTCCTGACTACCGCATATGTGTAACAAGGGAAAAGCAGTGGCTCTAGATTTATTTTTATACTATATTACTCAAAAATCTGACCTTTGAACTAATAGAAGAACTTAGGTTGTCTACAGCTATTTCTGTTAACCAATAGTTTCTCTGTGTTGAAAGAACTGGTGAAAAGAAATTACATATTTACTTGTTAGCCATCTGCAGGTTTCACCTTCAAATGTGTTTTTATAAAAATGTCATCGAAAACAAAGCACAGCAACAGACTTTGTAAAAACATGGGACCTCCCCCGACTTGCTGGCATGCATATTTTAGACGTGTGGTCCAACCAAGCATTTGTCAATCGAGAAACACAAGCAAAGCTAAGTGGCACAGTTGGCTGTATTATAGTTATTATTTAACAGTTGAAATCCAGGATTCAATCTTTAATGGGCAGACATTTTATCATTCTGGGTTGGCTTCTGTTCTGCTACATGATTATGAATAGAAAAAGGCAAGTTTTTTTTATCCCCAGTTTTGGTGAGGAGGACTGTGATGTGAGTGCTAGTGTTAGCTTAAAAAGTCTTTAGCTACCCAGCCACCTTTTTGTATGATCTGACAGCTTTTACATACAGTATACATTAATGCTAATTAAAAAAAAAAAAATCTTCTCAGGTGCACAATCTGCAGAAATGGTGGCTAGCAACAGTGCACATGACATCAATTTCATGTCAACTTGCTGTACAATGCCGTTCCGGAGGCACCGCACAGTGGCCATAAAGTGGCCCTCAACACATGCTTCCCTATCATAGTCCACAAAAGCACGTTTAAAAGAAAAGTCTGAACATGAGGTGCATTATCTCATGTTCAGTGGCTTTTGTGTTGACTGCACTGATTATTACCTGAGCAGATCTTCATCACTGGTCCCCTCCTGGCAATTAATTGACGTACAGTGTATAGAGTGTGTATCCAAGGAGGAAGCTCCTTCATTAAGCACATATTAAAGATTACTCCTTCTCTCGTTACTAAACAATCCTCACTTTATCCTGGTCAATAATGGTCAATGCTAACTCTGGAGAAAACTGGACCATCTGGGAAAACATACAGGTAGGCCTGACATTTCTTTCTTTCTTGATAGATGTAGTTGATAGACAGTGTTCTTAATTGCTGCAGCAACACTGGAAATCTAGTATTTTTAGTGTACTTTCAATGGCATGTGATTCTTTTCTGTGTGACCTGTGTGCTTGTTAATATTTTGTGATTATGTTGATTGCCTTGAGGCAACTGTTGTTGTGATTTGGCGCTATATAAATAAAAATGAATTGAATTGAATTGTTGGCCCTCTTAATAGTTAGCAAACATCTTGGTGTTTGGTCAAAATGATAAGGTGCTTATAATGTAAGGAAAGAAGACTCAACTGACAAGCCAGCTCACCTGAGTCTTCCTCCCACATGCAAGACTCCATCCTGAAACAAACAGTTAACTTATGAAAGGCTTTTCTGTTTGTTTCCCAATTCTGTTTGTATGATCCTCCACTGAGGTGGCTGTTTTTGCTTTACTGTATTTCTGAATTTCTTCAAGGATACATTTACAAAGGTGCAATGAACTCGGTGGACCTCATTTCACAGCAGCAGGTAGCTGACTTGCACTGGCAAAGTGATGCAAGTCCACATAAGCATGCTTTCCAAACTTTTCCTGGCTAATCCATCCACCAATCTTTAACTGCTTGAGGTAAAATACAATACAGACCCATTTCCATTACTCAAACTTCCCAAGATTTTGCTGGCAACACCAAGAATTGCAAGAATTCCTAACGACTTGTAAATTAAACTAACAACTAATAACTAACACCTGACAGCAGAAAGGATAGTCTTTGATTGTGGTCTTAAAATTAAAAGCGTTGGACACCTACACACTACTGAGCATCCAGGACTCTCTCCATATAATGTTTGACACGCCTCAAATGTATTTATTTATTTATTTTTTACTTTATTGGCCAAGACACTATTTGGCATCGTAGTAAGGACTTTGCAGCTGTTGCTGACATATTTTGTGAGGGGGAAACCTCATTTTGTTCAAATTGCTCTTAGATCCCAGCAAAGTGCAACTGCTTTCTGTTCTGTGGTTTTCCTTAGAGTGAAAGTGGCATATCTAGGTGAAGAGGTACTAGTATTAGTTTTGCTGCTTACTTGCTTTTAATGACCCATTTACCCTTTCTCCTAGAGGCATCGAGTCTATAATTTACATTGTTTGCAACTTTCAGTGTAAGTAATTATTTCTTAGGTGCACAGTTTTTTAAGGTCAAGTTATTGTTTTAAAGCCTCTTGATCACCTTTGTTTAACCATTCAGCTCCACAAACATGTTTTTCGATTATCTTAGGATGCTTTAAAGAACAAAGTAGAAACCACAGCTTCTCTTTTCAGCTTTTGCTTATATGTACATATTTTAAATAGCTGATTACTTTCCAATGGAAAAATCTTTGTAGGTCTTTCCTTGCACTTTTTTTTTTACAGTAGACTATGTATTTTAGTCTTTTGCCCAACATACATGAGTTTTTCACTGCGCTATGTGAGGGACCCCTTGGTATGCTTTGTTCATTGTGCTTTACTGGGCCTTAAAATTTCTGGTTGTTATATTGTCATTGTGATGCAATGTACCACAAGGCTGTGTGATGAGCCCTTTCCTCTACTCCCTCTTCACCCACGACTGCAGACCTGCCGATGGTTCCAACACCATCATTAAGTTTGCAGATGACACCACTGTGATTGGCCTCATCAATGACAACGATGAGGCCGCCTACAGGGAGGAGGTGGATCGTCTGGCTGAGTGGTGCGACACCAATAACCTGCTGCTCAACACCGAGAAGCCCAAGGAGCTCATCGTGGACTACAGGAGGAATGCTGACCCACATCCACCCATCTACATTAAAGGGACGGCAGTGGAGCGTGTGAGCAGCTTCAAATTCTTGGGTGTCCACATCGCCGAGGATCTCATCTGGACGACCAACTGCTCCAAGCTGGTCAAGAAGGCTCACCAGCGCCTCTTCTTCCTGAGGACTCTGAGGAAGAACCACCTGTCCTCAGACATCCTGGTGAACTTCTACCGCTGCACCATCGAGAGCATCCTGACCAACTGTATAACAGTCTGGTATGGGAAGTGCTCTGCCTCGGACCGGA
>VVHJ01026198.1:1297-17897 GCA_015107715.1 Tylochromis polylepis
AGCTTTAAAATAAAAATAAAAAAAAAAAAAAAAAATAAAAACAGCTTTAAAGAAAATATTTTAACAGGTTGTTTTGTTTAAGAGAAAGAAAAATGAGTGGGAATGAGCAAAACAAAGAAAATTAATCATTTCCCAAAGATTTATGCATGAATAAAGTTTGTGTTTGCTTCCTGTGAAAATACAACCTATCATAAGTAGGAGGGAATGGAGTTTTGAAGCACGTATGCATAAAAAGAAAACAAGGCGAAAATGAAAATGACAGAAGTCCAAGCCGAGACAGCGACCTGCCGCAGTTCTGATTTTGGACTTGTTGTTCTGTTAGAGCTTCTTTCAGCATACAGTTGTTAGAAAATGAGAGTGCAGATGAAAATTGAGCTATTAGGCCAATAGCACCAAATGTATGCTTTTAGAGGGCCCTATAGGGAGCACAGTGGAAACAAAAACAAGCACATCAGGATGTTTTGCACCTGAGGAAAATACGCCTTTTTTTTTATTTTAACATCTATTTCATGTATTTCCATAGTCAGCTATGTTTTCAGTATCCAAGCATAGCTTTTTAAACTTTAGTCTCTTTCATTAGCAGAAGGAGTGTTAAACTGGCCACAAACACCAGCAACCATGTACAAATCACTGACAAAGTGACGTAACGATATTTGACAAGGTTGTACTTTTCCTCTGTTTGACTCTGTGGTACACTAAACATCAAATGTAACAATGTGCATATAAATGGAAGTAAGCGTTATCATCGTCAGGGTTTATGCGTGCACTAACATGGCTTTCAAATCTTCCGTTCATCTTAAAACCGGCGCTCCTGAACACATGAGAGCATATTTAGCCTCTGATCACTTCTTCTCGATTCACATGCAGATTTCTAACATACTAAATTCACCCTTGTGCCCCCAGTTTAATTGTCTTTTTCCTGTTCCCAAACTAACCTATTTAGCAGAGCTCATGCTCACGTGGGAGCTACAGAAAACAAAACACTCGGGAGGAGGGAGTGGGGGCTCCCATTCAGAATATGACAACCATCTTTTAAATTATGTCAAATCAGAGTGCACTCCTCCCTCTGCTGGAATGTCTCTTTTAGCACAGGGTAATTTTATTGCTCTAGCATCCCTCTGTTGTGACACTGGGGGGTAAAAACCGGTCCTGACCCCATGGAGGCATCTGCTTGCCTCACCAGCTAGATGCACATTGTGACTCTGGCATAACTTTGCTGTTAGACGTCACAAGTCATTGTGTTGGGGCGTTTTTGTGTCTCAGGACAAAGAGAGCAAAGAAAACAATTGAGATGCTTTCAGTGAAACGCCTCAGCTTGGTGCCTTTTATAATGCAAGTGGGGGTTAGCTTTGCACACAAAGGGTGATAGTTGTTCTTTTAGAGAAGCCAACTTTAAAGCGCATACCTACATCTTGTAATTATGTTAGCCGTTCCCCTCGGACCGGGCTTCCTGATGGCCCTGTCCTCATAAGACGATTAGTTTGACTGAGCAAAATTATAGAGTTACATGTTTATTCTCTTAAGCTGAGCACTAGTTGCCCAAACCCAAGACACGCAAAGGCTATAATTAAAGACTTTTGAAACAATAGGCTTAAACCATAAATATATTTTTATGTTGTTTTTGTAAACGTTTGACAAAATCACTTGTTCTTGTGAAAAGAAAAACTTGCCGAAAAATAAAACATGAACCCCACTTTCTCAAGTATTTAATGTAAGTAATCAAAGCATTTTAAGTGTCATAAAAACATTCAAGAGCCCTCTCAAACAAAAGAGCGGACGTTTTGTCAGCGAAATTGTTCCAGGGTGAAAAAAAGGCCCTGGTGACAGATAAATATTAACTATTACCTGTATCCGAACTGCATTACAATTAAAAGATGTGGGTAAAATAGAACCAGTGGGACACAGTCTTCCGCATTGCACAACAAATCACCACAATACACCAATTAAAGAGCAAAACGACTACAGACTGGAATGGATTCAGCATGTTATTAACAATATTGAACTCATATTTGTGTTGCTCCTGGAAAGATTGGCAACTGTCTTGAATGTTTTTCCAGTTGGAAATATGTCTTGACGCATGCTCAATCATCCAGGTAAGTAAATCTCAAAAAAGTTGATTCTGTTCATCTGGACGTAGCGTTTTCAGCGGGAGAAACGTTTCGTCACTCATCCAAGTGACTTCTTCAGTCCCAGCTGACTGCAGGTTTCCAGCCTTATAAACAGCAGGTTTGCATAATGACTGAAACCAGCACCACTGAAGGAACAATGGGCTGTGAGGTTAGGACCTTGGCTGAGTGACGAAACATTTCTCCCACTGAAAACGCTACGTCCAGATGAACACAATCAACCTTTTGGGCAGTTGGAAATATCTTTCTCACTGTAAAAGGACAGACTTGAAATTGTTTGGCCTTACAGTACGACCCTTCCCAGATTGATGAGCGACAACAATCGCTTCTCTAAGATCACTGGCGGTGTCTTATTTCCTTGACTTTGTGTTTACACACATCTGAACCCTCCAGACCAAGAAACTGCAGAAACCTTTGCTTTTATAGAGTTGCTCACATTTGCTGATGATACCGTAACTTAGTCAGGTGCACTGATTGGCACGCCTGGCCGCTACTTTTGTGCTTCTGCGTTTCGGCTTAGTTTTTGTTAAAGAAATAATGACAGTGTAATGGCACGTACTGTTTATCTATCTGTTTGCGTAATTTTAAGCTCTGCAAAAGACTAGATTATTTATGTCCTAACACATCAAACTGCAGCCTTGAAAGAGGGTGTACTTTCTTTTTCACAAGCGTTGATAATATTAATTAACCTGTAGTTTTTTTTAAAATCCAGATAAAATATAATGACACAATGACACCTAGCGATTCATCCAAGCAGTTCCTACATCTGTGCAAGCTGAAGGCGTCTGTTCTTCCAGCTGATTTCTTCTAAAAACTTACATGGAAATGACACAATAAAATCTGTCTGTGTAACCTCTTGGGTAAAAAGTTTAATCACACTATTTGTACTGAAATCCAGTTTTTGACGCACAGGGCTGGTTTCAATTTGCGCCAGTTGGTTCACTGCCAGCTGTTACAGAAACGTATTTCTCTGGATGTGTGGGTGCAGCGAAGACCAGATGTCGAACTGTGAGGCCAGAAGAAGGAAGTTTGAGGATCTGTGTCTCTGGAGCAGGTCAAGGATCAACAGGATGTTGATAAACTAACAAACCAGCAAACCTCGACTCCTTAGAAAATCATTCTTGCGCTACTTCCAACTTCTCTCATCTCTTTGTCATTTCATTTTATTCTCCCTCCACTTGTTAGTCTAGGCCTCCTGGGCCCTCGTTCATTATCCCCACAACTTGTCTCTACACAACCCCATCACCTAGTTTCTATCACCTTTCTCTGCCTGCCTGCCTGTCCACAGCAGTGAAGCCATGCGGCGTGCAGATGTGCCAGTTAATCAGATTTCCTTATCTGCAGGCAGCTCACCCACCGACCAACAGAGCCAGGTCTGCAAGCCGCTATAGCAGACTCGGACACAAACAGGAGCAAAACAACAACAGGTCGGTCATTTCTGCACTTTCTTATCTGACAGTCCTTCAGCAGAATGAGAAGGCAAGGGAGGAGAGAAACAGGAAGGAGAGACTGAGTAAGGGAGGAAAATGAGAAGACAGTCTTGACACAGGTCTCTAATGGCCCTTTCGCTCTGCCCAATAAAAGCAGTGATATATGATCATGTGTCTTCCATGTGTGATGCGGCCAAAGCGCCGTCTAAAACACTAACTCGGGGCTCCGTCAGTCTGCCGCTTCATTCCCTCACTATGACCAACCGACGGAAAACTCCAAACTTGGAATTGAAATCGGTGATTGTCTTGTTTTGGTTGTATACATTGACTCTGGGGCTTGACAAAGCATTAGAAAACAAAAATGTTTTATTTAAGTCTAAATGTTTGTCAAGTCTATGTCTAAGATGGTATCCATTTATAGATATCTGTGTGAGCTCGATGTATGAGCTTTGATATAACTGAGTCATACGGCTGACCCACTGGTTACAATAACACTAAATTTGACTATTTGCCTTTTACGTCTAGTGTTTTTCCTACAGATCTAAGATTTGATGAGGTCAGAACTTGAGAATGACAGTGTTTTATTGTCAAGCATGCAGACAATTCAGAAACGCGGGAAATGTAGTCCAAGTCTTCATTTTTGTAGAAACAAAATTGCAGTTTAGGAGCATGTTAGGGGTGCTTTAACAGCAACTTCTGAATGTGTTAACGTGGCCTTTGGAATACAGTATCAAATTAAATAAAACGTATTACCTAAAGCACATTTGTAAAGGTTTCTATTCAATTCAATTCAATTTTATTTATACAGCGCCAAATCACAACAACTGTCGCCTCAAGGCGCTTTACATTGCAAGGTAGACCCTACAATAATACATACAGAGAAAAACCCAGCAATCCGATGACCCCCTATGAGCAAGCACTTTGGTGACAGTGGGAAGGAAAAACTCCCTTTTAACAGGAAGAAACCTCTGACAGAACCAGGCTCAGGGAGGGGCGGCCATCTGGCATGACCGGTTGGGGTGACATGCTGTGGAAGAGAGACAGAGAGTTAAATTGCTTTTTTATGTAACTCTGTTATCCACATAGGTTTACAATTTGCTTATCATACACACACCAGTAGTAGCAGCAAAGATGAAAGGGCTTGGTCTGATCATCACGAGCAGTTTGGAGTTAAATCCCCCTTTCCTCGTGCCAAAGAGGGGACGCTGGATCTCAAACCACCAATTATTTGATTAATAGATGGCCAGCTGTTTGTGTGGAGTTTCAGAAATATATCCACTGGAAGAGAGTATTAGAGTCTGAGTTGCCTCAAAACTGTGAGCCTGCAGTCTGATGCGCATTATTATTTTATTAGATCCATCCCACACGACACGACATAGCATGAACCTGCTGTCGCTACAGGGGCCTAGAGTCACTCTTGAACTCTCAGGATTCCACTTAAAGTATATAAAAGAACATCCTGAAGGCTTCTCATCCTTTCAATATTTCAGTACTACGTCGGAGGCTTGTAAGGAGCTGTCAAGATAGATCTGTTCCCACTTGAACTTTTGAAATGTGTCGTATTCATCTTTTTATGACAAAAATAAATATAATAAAAAAGATAACTTGGAGGTGGCCTGCTGTCTGTTTGCTGTAATTTCTCAGAAATGTCTTGGCTGTGTCCCAATCTTAAAACTTGGATATGTGGTCTGTCCATGTCAGCAACCAATAGTCCTGAAACTGTTTGCTACAAATATGTATAAAGTGTTATAATTGTTTTATTTGTCATAGCCAACAGCTATGAAAACATAAGTTGTTAGCTTAACATGATAAATAGCTAAAATAGGCAGTAAAAAGATGAACAGTAAAAAATGCATATGTAATTTGAAAAGCTAATTAATTGTTCAAGAAATGAAAGAAAATGGTTCAGATGGCTCACTGAAAGTAAATTGTTAGCTAACAGTTTAGATAAGTCATTAGCTAAACACATTGGACAAACTGTTAAAACAGCTATGGCTAACGTTTACAGTGGTTAGCTAAAGGTTTAATATTTGAAACAGCTGAAAGTGTGGATGAACATTTAAGACTGTTAGCTAAAACAATGGAGAAATTTAATTTGACAGCTAATAAACATAGTTAGCACAAAAAGTAGTAAATGGGGCAGTAATTAGTTGTTAGCTGACCACTGGAAATAGTAAGGGCTGGATAAAACGTTGAGACATTTTGATAATATTAATGATAAATAGTAAGCTAATAGTAGTCCAGGTACAGTTTAAAATAAGCTCAAACACACATTTTGGGGTTTAGGAAGTGTTTGGTTATAAGAAGTGACATACAACTAATGCTCTGTCAGATGAAGTTTTTCAGCCTCTGGTCTATATAAGTAAACTGCAGACTGCATATAAAGCTTATCTGCATGAAAGACGCAAGGCTAGTTTGATTTCGTTTTATCTATGAACAGTAGCTATACTGGTGCCTCAGAGCAGGCACGACCTTTGATCAAAGCTCCTCTTTGTTCCAAACTGCCAATGTCAGTGAATTACAACTTAATTTATCTTTCAGTGTTAAGACATTGAACAGGTTCTGTCTGGGGGATAGAAATGTTACAGCAACATTTCAAGTTTGCACCCCAACCACTGGTAAACAGGAAGGTCAAAGGCCAAACTGCCAACATGGCATTACAGAACCAATCCTTTGGAATATTTTCTCATTATGGACTTGACTTGCCTTCCAGTCATACTCCTTTAACTCTGCAGTGGAGCTATGGGGCACTGGGTTGCATGGGAGGTGAAACATTTAGCTCAAGGATACCTCAGTAGCAGTGATTGAGCATACATTTACTGAAAGATTGCAAAACCATTTTGAGACCGTTAACCTTTTCCATGTTCCCTTTGCTAACACAGACCGCATCTGTTATTAAAACGCAACCCACAGCCATTTGTCGAGGTTGCTGAGCTTGGAACTCTCAGGGACAATGCTAATGCTACTATGATCAAAATTAATGTGTTTCACATCTCTTGCATCTAATTTGGAAGAAGTGCAGCATCAGTAGGCTCTTTGGCCATAACCTATTGTTTTAGTGCTTGCAATTTTTTTTGATGAACTCCTTCTGATCCTTGGTCAGAGCCCTTGTGTTACCCCACAGTGGGGTTTAGCCTCATATTCCAGTGTGTATGGTA
Source organism: Tylochromis polylepis (assembly GCA_015107715.1). Taxonomy (NCBI): domain Eukaryota; kingdom Metazoa; phylum Chordata; class Actinopteri; order Cichliformes; family Cichlidae; genus Tylochromis; species Tylochromis polylepis. Next base: position 8,012 of record VVHJ01026198.1, read on the forward strand.
TTTTGCTTCTGAATTCAGAAGGCCTCTAGTTATCTGGAATTGACTTTTATGGCACTGCAAGCAAATGCGGGCAGCTGCTTTTGTCCCTGTAGCAGCAAAGCATAATGCAAACGAAGAAAATGTTTGTTGTACATGGAAGACATTTGGCTTGTAATGTGTGGTTAAGATTGTAAAAGTAAGGTAGTTTACCCAAACCATGATCTTCACCTAAATGTAACCAAGTATTTTTTGTTGCCTACAGCACCCGCAGTAAGAGTCATGCCAGTGGGGATGCAGAATACGAGAATGTCTCGTGATTCATGTAGACTTCGAATAGTTCCTGGAAGTGCTTAGCAGGCAACTGAAATATGTGACTCCAGAGAGACAAAACAGAAGTTTTCAGTAACTATAAATCACTAAAAATAAATGTATAATAGCATAAAATAAATGTATAACCCTTTGATGGTTTCTATACCACAGTGAAGGTATGTAGTTAAATCTTTGAATATTTTACTTTATGTATACAAGGATTTGTATTAACAGCAGGTGTTAATACGCCTTGCTTACCTTCTTGACATATTTTGTTATGTCATGTTATATTATTATAGAGCATAATGCTGTTGTTAGTTTGTCCTATTGTTTGTTTTTTTAACGTTGTGTGCTAACCAACAGCAGTAACAGCTTAATATTTATTGTTCTATTTAGATGGAATAGAGTAAACGTTTCAAATTTCATCGTTTTCTACATACCAGTTTTTCTCTTTATTGTTGTTTATCCCATGATAACTCTGTAAGCATTCTTACATTTTTATCACATAAGACGTACGCACTGATCATTTAATAGCGGGCGTGAAAAATTAAAATTCAGAACAAATATGATGTCCCCTTTTTGTTTGAGAGAGAGAGCATTTCTTTCTGTGCTGCATGAGGAGAAACCAGCTAGAATACTTTAACACATCCACACAGGGCAGATTACTGTGCATCATGTGTTATCACGCATGTATACACTTATATCACGCATATTTATATCTTTGACACTGTATGTGTTTCACACATTTCTTTATGTACGTTTTGTTTTTTACCCAGTAGATAGTTACCACAATGAATTCATGATGTAAATCTATAGTAAACTAGCCAAAATGAATAGCACACAGCTTTTGTGTGTCCTTCCCCCACTCTTATCCTTGTATGCAGTTTCTACTGCATAGAGACACTGCACTCACTCAGAGATAAGAGTACACGTACAGTTATCCCACTTTGACTGACTTATTTAAACAGACCAGACAACTGCATGCCATAGTGTCATATTTAGCTAATATTCACCCAGAGAAAAGTCAACCTTTTGAAGCCTTTTTCTTTTTATGTCGGATGAAAAAAAGATTACAATTACAATTAATTAGTTGTTCGTGGTTATTATTATATTTTCTAGCCTAATCTGACATTATTCAGCACTTCCACAATCTCAGAATTCATTGCTGGATCTAATATGTTTTAGGGTGATTTGACTTATGTGTACTGATAACACACAGTCTTGTTTTTCAGCATTTTACCTTTCAAAGATGCATCTGACACCTCTATGCTGTTATATCTGGTTCAGTTACCGTATGTTGCTAAACTCCAGAAACGATCGCTGTAATGAAATGGACCACTGGAGCGAACAGAGATCGACTAGCTCTAACAACCCCGCTCACGCCTCCCAGTCTTTTTGTGGTCACTGATGGTACGCTGGATGGTACGCTGGAGCGCTGCCGTTCGTGTTTGAACCTGATGCTAAAAGGAGTACCTGGTTCACTACAATGTGACGAGGAGTTCTGACCAAGCGTCAGCCTGTGGCGAGCTCCGAGAGAGACTGTGTTGATTTCCCCCCTGCCTCACTGCCTGGTGATGGGGACACGCAGACTGAAGGGGTACAAAAGGAAGCAGTTTGCTTGTCGCGCATTGCTTTGTCGGTGATGGTTGGCGTCCAGCGAACATTCCAGTCTCCGGTTACCTAGGTAACCCTTTAATGTAGTTACCACTCTGTTCTATGCCAGTCAGTGGTATACCCTGCTCCCACTGACTCAGGACCCATCGACTTCGCAGTGGGGTTTTTTTGCATCTGTGGCCCCTGCGCTGCTAGTTGATTCCTTTGCTTCCACTCGTTATCTGTGTTTCAGAATTTGTTGTTAGCTGTAAACAAACTGTTAAATTTGCGTATTTTTATTAGGAAATAAAAGCCTATATCACTTAAGGGGTTAATCATTTCGAGGCCCTCTGGATTTAAATTGATTTAAACTGCAAGTTAAACCTACTTATAACTGGGAGCATCTTTGCCACCCACAATAGTCTACCACCAGTGAAACATTTAGAAACAATTGGAACGTTCTACATAGTCTGCTGTTACTTCACTAAAGGCTCTGGATACTTACAGTAAACACTTGCTGCATAAAAAGACATCTTCTACCTCCACGGTGCCATTTGAATTGTAATTTGCAGAATGTTAGTGTTCTAATAGCACAGGACATGTCACTGTTAAAGCTAATCAATGTTTATATTTATACTTATATTTATAGAAGTCTCACTGTTATCTTAGAAATGTGGGCTCTCCATCAATGCCTGCTTGGTAAGTTGAAATTCAGTGGAGACATTTAGACTAATGTATTCCCCTTAAAGTACAATCCACTCCAATACATTATTACTTACAAGGTTGGTTTTTTTTGTGGTTTTTTTGCCATGATCTGATTCTGAAATATTTCTATAAAATATCTGTATAAAAAAAAAAAAAGCCACACAAAGCAAAGCAGAAGCATAGAAAACATGTGGAGATGTGGTACCATTAGGAACAAAGTGACTGGCAAAAAACTGGAATGAGAGACATAACAGAAAATATACCCCTGGGGTCCATGTGAACCCCAGTCAGTAGGATGAGGATTAAAGGCAGATTAAAGTTCATATTATTGCAGTTTTATTGGTACACCCCCTAACCAGATAATGAATGCAGTGCTCTGTCTTTTATGGAAGAGCTTTTATAGAGGAACTGTGCTTTTCTCAGAAATACCTTAGTCATAATGTTGGGATATTTTAAGACTAACAGATGCAGCATCATAGCCAGATGATGAGATGCACTTGAAGGAAATGTCAAACTAGATCAAATAAAACCTAGCAATTTTATTTCCCCCCAAAACATATTTTATTCATTGGTGTGCAAATTTCACAACAATTTTTATCTCATTATTCCCGGCTTGTTCTCAGCAGCTGTCACGGTTCCTGTTATGTTTCTCGTTTTTCTTGTTTCTTTGTGTTTCCAGTCTCGGTCTCTGTCATCACGTTTACCGTCAGTCTTCGTGTCTCAGTGTTGCTTATTTAGTTTTTTAGCGTTTCTTTGTTTCACTTCGCAGCTGTGCCACATGTCATATCTAACAGGCTCTTTAAAATGAGACCCTGAGGCGACAATGCCTTATTTAGTTAAATGCTGCTCCCTCAACTCCTCTCTCCTCATGTCCCTACCTCACCCCCTCTGCGCTCATCTTTAGTGGTAGGGACTAAAATTGGAGAAGAGGAGCTGAGAGGAAGAGCTGAGGATGTGCAGTTTGAGAAATGCGAAGGCGCGTCGTTCTGATGACTTTAATCTTCCTACATTTGGGTGCTCCCTCCATCTCATTCAAAAACACAGAAGTTCTAACAGTTGGTTACCTCTTCTGTGTCTTTTTCTTTTGTCCAACCATGTGTTTAAGGAAGGAACATAAGGAAGTATTGTTCTTTCTGGCGGTGCAATCAGTATGACCAGGGTGTCCTACATGGGTGTGGGGGCCTCCCCTCAGGAGTTACAAGACCGGTTAGATATGATCTGTTATATCAACTAATGTTGACTTCTTATTTACTGGCAAAAAACTCACTTGGGTTGCGAATCAAACAAAGAAGAAAGATTATAATCCTTTTTGTTGAAATTTGCTCATGGCTCATCTCAGGTCAAATGGAGGAATTATGGCTCTATATGCGTGTATACTTATTTGTTTGCAGTTTGCAACTACACAGAATGAAGGATTAACCTACGCAGATGAGTTCTCCAATCACATGTAGTTCCATGTAGATGCTGAATGTTGATAGGTTAAGCAATTAGCCGGAACAGGAAAGGTGGTAAGGGACTAACAATGGTTCTCCATGTAGAGGAAGGACTACAAAAAACACATCAAATATCAAAGAAGGAGCATGAAAAGCACAGAGCGGCTCCAGTGGACACTTTTCACTGTTTTGCTTCGGCTCTTTGTATGTTCAAACTTCGGTCTTCTCTGAAAGAACAGCGCAAGCAAGTGTACTGGCCAGTTGTTTGTGACACTGCCCCCTGGTGACAGTAAGCGGTTACAGCTACAACAACAACAGACAGGCTAAGGTAGCTATCAGCAATTGTCAGTGATGGTGTGGAAAATAAAGCATTTTGGACATTTCGCACTAGATGCATTTACATACTTATGTGACTTTGGGAAACTTTTTTAGTTTTTAGAAATTCTAATAGACTCCAGTTTTTTCTTAAAAATGTGGAGTCTTCTTCACACGCAAAGGATAATTGCATGCCTCCTCTAGGCAGTATCATTAGAAGGCATAACATACACCTTCACTGCTATGCAGATGATACCCACCTTTATCTATCCATGAAGCCAGATAACACACACCAATTAGTTAAACTGCAGGAATGTCTTAGAGACATAAAGAACCTGGATGACCTCTAATTCCCTACTTTTAAAGTCAGATAAAAATGAGGTTATTGTATTCGACCCTAAAAATCTTAGAAACATGGTGTCTAACAAGATACTTACTCTGGATGACATTACATTGGCCTCCAGTTGACCAGGACATGTCCTCCAGTGGGCATGTTAAACAAATGTATAGGACTGTGTTCTTCCATTTGCGCAATAATTCTAAAATGAGAAACATCCTGTCTCAGAGTGAGGCTCCTTGTTAAATCCAGAATCAAATTTAAAATCCTTCTCATCACATACAAGGTCTTGAATAATCAGGTCCCATCTCATCTAAAAGACCTTCACTCTCAAACTGCTGGCTTAGTTGTGGTACCCAGGATATTTAAAAGTAGAACAGGAGGCAGAGCGTTCAGCTTTTAGGCATCTGTTAAAAGGGAGTTTTTCCTTCCCACCGTCGCCAAGTACTTCCTCATATAGGGGGTCGTCTGATTGTTGAGGTTTTCGCTGTATTGTTGTAGGATCATTACCTTACAATATAAAGCACTTTGAAATGACTATTGTGATAATTTGGTGCTATATAAATAAAACTGAATTAACTGAGTTTTATCATTAAAGTATATTTCACTGTGAAAGCAATAATATATAATATATATTCATAAAAACATGATATATGGTCTGTAAAAAAAAAAAAAAAAATTACAATGGTCACTTCAATAAAGGGAAGCCGAGTTTAGATAGAGAAATACAAAAAAACATGACATTGGTCAGTAGATCAGAAGAAGCTAAGAAGTCCTTAAACCTGTGTTCTCTGTTAATGGCCACCAGGAGGCAGTAACTATGGATGCAAAAAGACTTCCGGTCCTATAGAAGTACACAGGAAAAATGGCTCTTAGCCCCGGCTCCTGATGAGTTTGTGGGCTCAGTCACTCATTTTGGGTCACAGTAAATAAAACTTTAATTTCATTTTGTGTCCATTTTGTTTATTTTCTACTTTTTAGAATGGAAAACCATTATTTTCAGAACACTAAGATCATTTCAAGGTCCCATATCCAGACTTCACTAACCAGCAGGCGCCATCCCTCTGGCTGTATTCGTCTTTTATACTGTCTAAGGTCCAACCTCTACTTGGCTGTCTATTGAGTTGTGTTAACTCTGCATCCCTGTTCTGTGGAGCCCCACTCACCAATGTTAATCTCATCTTGCCCAATATCTTTGCACATAAGAAATGTATTTTTAATATACAGTACTTGTATTCACGCTATATTGACAAAAGTACAGGCCACTTACATATTAAACCTACAGAAACTGCTTCACCTTGGAAACCCCATGCCATGAAGCTCCTGACGCACAGTTTGTGTGCTGAAGTTCATGCCAGAGGAGGTACTGTGTTTGGCAACAGCAAGAAGGTCCTTGGTTCAAATCCAGTCTGGAGTCTTTCTGTGTAGAGTGTGCATGTTCTCCCTGTATCCGCGTGGGTTCTCTCCAGGTAATCCAGCTTCCTCCTAAAACATGCACCGTGTTAGGTTAATAAGCGACTTTAAATCGAACGTAGATGCGAATGGTTGCTTGTCCCTGATGCAGACGTGTCCGGGATGTACCCCGCCTCTCGCCCCGTCACAGCTGGGGAGGCTCCAGCCCCCTCACAACCCTTGAGCTGAACAAGCAGGAGAAAATGGATGGAGGTTTGGAATTCTGCAGTCATGAAATCAGCAGAGCGTCGGCGACTTTCATGCGCTGTGTCTTGGCAACCCCGCTCTGTAACTTCACACGATCTGCCACTTCATGTCTGAGTTGCTGTGGTTCTTAAACACTTCCACTTTGCACTGACGTCACTTACGGTCGATTGTGGAATGCGTAGGAGGAAAAATGTTCACAAACTGACTTGTTGCAACAGTGGCATCCTCTTATAGTACCATGCCTGAATTCAGTGAGCTCTTCAGAACGACCCATTCTTTCACAAATATTTGTAAAGGCAGACTGCATGGCTCGGCACTTTATGTCATACCCCTGTGGAAAAATGGACTGAACACACTCAAATATTAAGAGGTTTGGCCCAATGCCTCTGTCCATGTAGTTCATTATTTAAAAATCCTACTTGCTACTCCATTAAATTTTGACTATGCTGTTCTTTGTACTACATAATATTTATTTTAAAGCTCTAGTTGCTCTTTTGCTTTGCAGTTTTCTCTGCTAATCCAGTTCAGAGTCACGGTTGGCCTGGAGCCTATCCCGGCTGTCACAGGCTGAGAGGCAGGGCACACCTGGACAAGCTGCCAGGACTACTAACACAGGAAGATGGACAACCACTCACATTCACATCCACACTCACAGCCAACTCAGATTCACCCATTAACCTAGCACGCATGTCTGGACTGTAGGAAGAAGCTTGGTCCCAGTGAATTCAAACCCAGGACTGCCACAGTTTTAAAAATCTCAATCTAGAATATGTAATTCAGTATTATCACAGCTTAGCTTCAATAGTAAAGTTTTCTACACACGGAAGTCATTAATTATAATCCAATAATATGAAAAGTATCCTGCACAATGTGTAGTTTTAACTGAAGTTCTTCAGGTACTGTCACTTAAGCAGCAGTGACAGTTATGTAGGTGAAGAGCATCTGTTTCACCACTTACGCACAGTTGTTCAGCACTAATCTTTAAACTGCTATGCAGCCACTTTTCATCTAATAACGTCTGTATTAGCACAACAATCTATTTTTACACCTATTTCCTTCCACGTGTTTATTTCTGATCAGTTTTCTTTCGGCCTCCCTCGGCTCTGTTCTCGGTCACCCACGGCACTAAAGGGCCACTAAAGAGCAACAAATCGATTTTAAAAGAAATACCTGAGTCGTGAGCTGGCTTGTAATTCTTCGCGGGATTATTGCTGGCATCATTACAGTTCATAGGTTTCTCGTTATTTGTTGAGTCGCTCACTTGTGTGTGCTGAGCTGAGGTGTAGGGGAGGGGTATGGGGGTTGGGTTCTTCATCCTCCTCCTCCTCCTGCCCCTCCATGTGTTCGGACACATAGTGACGTCACACAGGGCTGGTCTTGCGTTTATTAGCCAGCGGAGCCTGGTGCCAGGGTGCGAGAGCTTCACACTGCTGCTCTGTCCGGTCGCGGCAGAGAGGGGTGTCCTACTAACTTCACCAAAACTTTCACGAAACTCAGTCATCAGAAAAACACTGACTGAATGACAAAAGTGTCGCAACTCGCTTCACTCCTGCTTTAATGAAACTTTAACTACTTTATGTTACTTCTTATTTTTTTTTGCTGATTTTTACCTAAAGACTGAGGCATTGACCGCACATCCAGTTTGATAAGATTTGAATGAGCCGGGTCACGTTTGCGTAAAGATTTTTGTCTCTTTTTCCCCTTTATTTTAATTTCACGTTGGGATAAGGTTTTTTTTTGTTTTGTTTTGTTGTACTTTGTCATTTAAGACTCGTGATGGCTGTCCTGTCACTAGCTTTACTACTTGTAGGACTTGTACTGACTTCAGCTGCCAAGGTAAGTGTCTGCACCGCTTCGCCGTCGCCTCCTTTTACGCATGTAAATACGCGCAGTTTGACTGAATGCCGTCAATATTAAACGAATTCAGCTGCACAGCGGAGAAACGGTGGCACGACACAGCTACAGGTCGCAAAACGCTCGGCTCTGTAAACTCGGACACTTCTGTGAAATACATGTTGACACTGCAGACGTGTGAGTTTTGCCCTTTGGATGTAAAACAGGTATTTTCGTACATTTTTACAAGCAGCACAGCCCACAGAAAGCTGTCGCGTTATTACCGCTGGACATCTCAGACTCTGATCTATCATTTCCTTCTGGCGTGTGCCGCATTTAACGAGCTCTTTTCTCTCTTTTACAGGCTGGCGAAGTAGACAGAGAGGGTAAGTCTGGCTTTATTTGTGTTCGTTTTGTTAATAATTAGATGCGTGTAGCAAAAAGGCAGAGGAGTCTCTCCCCAGTCAGAGAAGAAACTCATGAGGACAACTCGGTTCACTGAGATCAAAGTGGGAGGGGAGTTTGTGTGTGAGGAGCTCTGTAATATACCCCCTCACCCTCCCCTAGCACCCTACACACACAGTCCTCTATCACACATACGCACTTATATTGCATGAGCGAGCTGCTTCAAGGGCTTTGTTATACAGGAAAGAGAAGCCCTCCTCTAGATCCTGCACATCTGTTATTCATTCTGAGGTTAAGGAACAAGTGAGCTGCAGCAATGTCCACGTAGGATCCTTTTACACTGGCCCTTATCTTCTGAACACCTCCGGGGCCCTCACACAGCAAGATGACAGCTGGCTGTAGGCTGAACATTTGTGGTTCCCCGGTGCTTGTAGCGCGCCACTGTTTGCTCCATGTGGCCATTATCGGCCTTGTAAAGCAGTCTCCTTGCTCATTTGGTGGGGCCTTTCTTAATTTGCCACTTCTGTTGCTTTTACAAGCAGATTTCCTTTGCTTAGATTTCTGAAATAACAGATGAAAAACTAAATCTTGTGGATTTTCCTGTTGGTTCTTGTTACTATTTGTAACAAGGAAAAAAACCCAAAACTGAGTGAATTTGCCCGCAGCTAAGGTTGATTTGTAAGGGATGGGAAGCAGAGAGTAAACATGTGGAGAACGTCAAGCAAAAGGTCCTGTCTGCCGAAATGCAATGAAGAAAATATAAAGTTCTTCGCTAGTGAAGGTCAGACCTCGATTTGTTTTACGGTTAACCCCTGATGATCATCCTCATTCCCAGGCAATCAAATACTCCCTTTGGCCTCTTTTAACTACACCCAGCTGTGGCACTTGTAACTTGTCACATATGGCTGCGCGGTTAGGAACCCTCGACGTCACGTTTAAATCCACTCGTGAGTGTAATTTCTCAAAAGGCACGGTTAGATTTGTGAAAAGGAATATTTTATCCCAAAACTGAACCTAAACTGAACTAAAGCATGATTGAAAGCGAAAAGCTCCTAAAACGGGACCCGAGGCGAGGCCTGCCCGTTTCCAGTGTTGGGATTTTCCGCTGCTCCTCTTGCCTTCTTGTGTTGCTGTTTTTCAGACGGGATCATTTGCTTTTGCCAATCAGCATCACCGAGGCAGGTGTCGGGTGTAATGCATAATTATATAATTGTATCTGTGATGTAATCGCATTACAAATTCAGTAATTTCGGTTATGTGGATAGAACAAAAAAAAAAAAAAAAAAACATTAAAAAAAAACAAAAAAAAAACAAAAAT
>VVHJ01026201.1:0-14979 GCA_015107715.1 Tylochromis polylepis
CTCTTTTACTTACTGTTGCGTTGCTTCTCACGGGGAGAGTCTCAGGATCCCGTCAATCGTCGTCTAACGAGGGGAGTTCAGATGCTATCTCACCGGCCTGGTCACGAATTCATGTTCCAGGGCTTTCGTTGGGCACCCCAGGTGCTGGCTGTATACAGACTTCGGTGTGTTCTCCCTCTCCTCGGTGGGCGGCAAAACTCTTGGGATCCGGCTCGAAGGACCAGAATAATGTTAGGTCTGCACTCGCAGGCCTCGCTGATACAGAGACTTATCCTTGTGAACAAAGCAAGACAATCAGAGATCGATCGCTTTTTTACTTGCGCAAGGGAAGCCCAGTCCGAGTCTCAGAGCTGTAACCTCTGCACCCGACCTGAAACGACTTCAAACTTATCCACCCTGCGCAGTCCTTTTATTGAATATACACCGTTACACAGCCCCCCATTGTAAACCCCATATGGTGCGTTGTAAAAGCTAAGCCACTGTGTATGTATGTGCACGTGCGAGCATGTGTGTGTGTGTGTGTGTGTGTGTGTGTGTGTGTGTGTGTGTGTGTGTGTCTCTCTCTCTGTATGCGTGACTTCCTGGTTAACCATTGTGACAGCATCCCCCATCACAAAAGGGTCATCAGACCTTTACCCTACATTTGGCTTAACCGCTTTTTAATGGTCCACCATACATAAACACAGGTGGACCCATAAAGATAAAAAGTGTACATCTCTACATAAACAGGAAAACAGAACCTTCCCATGGAAAGTGCCTGCAATAAAACACTATAGCCTCCCCCCAACATCCTAAATGCAGGGGAGAAGGATCCACACAAGAATACCTCTATACATGCAATTGAAAACAAGACCCACCATTTTAAGGACAATAATGACAACATTTAACAATTCACTCCAACAATCAGATCTATTGATGTTGCTGCATTTGCTACTACTTGTTGTCTCTGTGGGTCAGAGATTCTTTTCAATTCCTCCTCAAATCAATTAGCGGTAGATGGAAAATTTTTAAAAATGTAAGAAACTTGAAAAATAAATAAAAATTTTCTTCCCCAGTTTCAAATGTGAAAGTCTAGAGAGAGACAAATATATACAACATCTGTTGCAGTTATGAGTGTGTGTATAACTGTGTAATACTTAACTACTTCCCTTTCTCATTTACCTCACATATCCACATCTGTTATCTCTGTCTGTAGCCTACCAACTTCAAAACTGCCAGGATCCATTTCCTTTCCCAAACGGTGACATCATCAACAGTGATTACAGCGCTGGGCAATCTATAACTTTTCAGTGCTACCCTGGTTATGTTTTGATTGGACACACAGTACTAACATGCCTGCATGGCATCAACCGGAAGTGGAACCACCCATTTCCACGATGTGAGGGTAAGAATAAGTCATAGCTTCTTAATATATTAGTATTTTGGAAAATAGAAACACTTTTTAATTGGTTTTAAAATAAAAAAAATTTCATGTTGTTACAATCACCCTTACTAAACACCCCTCAATAAGCAGTTGCTATTTCTAATGTAGACATTTAGAAAATGCTGTTACCCCGATTGAATTTAAATAAATGTAATTTGCTATTTTTTCTTTCACCTGTATCACAAGTTGACATTGTAAACAATTAATTAGTAAGTTACTTATGTCACTTGGAACATTTACTGGATAAATTATTTGTAAAATTATCATTCTGTCACTTCTGTCGCTTCTTGTTCCAGACTATTAATTACATTCCTCAGTGTTTGCTGTTCAGCAGTCATTCTTACCTTCATTTTTTTTTTAGCATTTTGGAAAATGTGAAAATTATATTATAATTCTGCTTTTTACAGCTCCTTGTGGCTATAATGTCACAGCTGAAAATGGGACCATCTACTCACCTCAGTACCCAAATGAGTATCCAAACTCCCAAGACTGCAGCTGGCTCATCACTGTTCCCCACGGACATGGAGTTTATATAAATTTTACCTTATTGCAGACAGAACCTGTCACCGATTACATTGCTGTCTGGTAAGTCTGGTTATAGTTACACCTTAACATTCATAAAAACACACGCGCACATATACTGCATACACAGAAATGAAGAAGTGTTATTTAATGTCTCATGCATGCAGGGATTGAGTCATTGATGGGTAAGTCTTGAATGTAGTTTCACTCTGTCTACTCTCTGCACATTAATGAGAATACACCAAAACTGTATCAACTTTCATTAATATTATGCATTCACTTGTCTGTCTCACACACATTTACACATTCTCCACATATTTTTGGGCTATATATTGAATTTTATCCCTGGTCTTGATCATCTTTTATTCATTTTTACTTTTCTCCGTAATGTTAGTTATACATAAACTTTATCGTATATGTTCATATGCAGAGTCCATGCACTATAACGTAGATAATAAAGTACATAAGCACACATATACTGTGCTATGTAATGCATACGCAGACTCTTCAGCAGTAATAATAGGATTCAGTGTGGAGGTAAGAGTGTAATACAGGGTGTATGCGAGCAATGCATTTACAATGGGACCACTGACCAATTCAATCTAACTCAGTACCAAGGCCATACGCAGACTCAGAGAGGGCTCGGGAACTCTGGAAGTAATCATGAGATTCAGTTGGGGAGTGGGAAATGTAATGAAAAAACTAGCAGAGCTGGGTTCACAAATCTAACAAGACTCAGCTGGATCTGAAGAGCCTGTGTCAAGAGAACATTTTCCCCTAATTGTTTTACTATGCATTATGTTTCCTGAATAATAACAGTATATTTAAACAGTAGATTTTTGAGAAAGAGGAATAAGATCCAGTAACATTTGAGTCATATCACTTGATATGATTTTGGTTTTAGCTATATTTGGTGCTTAGACGAGGTCAGGCTTTAAATTTCAGGCTCTAGAGTCAAGCTCTAGGGAGCAAGCATCTGAAATGTAGGCAGTGGGAAAGTAATACATTTACAGTGGGTGACTACTCGCTTTCAATCTCGCCAGCTAAAAGAACCATGGATTCTGCTATGTAGAGGCGTTATGTTGAATTATTTTGCAGTTGCAAATTGATTTCTGTGATTTATGTGTTTTTGGCACATTTCACAGGGAACAAAATTATAAAATCACATTCATAGATTGTAGGGAACCAAAAGAACTCTATTATGTGAGATTAGTTCACACATAATGGCTCAATGTAGCTATATCTCAAACACATGAATATATTTGGAAGTGACCGGAGGGTGACACTGACGAGCAGAGTGCTTTTCTCATACCCAGTGGGATACTATCTACCTTCCAGGGTCTTAGACAGCTTAAGAGTACCTAATCCAAAGGTCTACTGCATTATATGCATGTAAATAGAGTCTATTGGCATTAATACTTATCACGTCAAACATCCTCTTATAAAAAATATTTCTTCCTTAATATTCTTTTTGACTTTTCGACTTACCCAGACAAAAACGAATATGCTTTTCATGTGGAAAATTGAAGCTATTTAACAGGAACAGTGGGTTTTACAGTGAATTACCAGACTACATTAAATTTAGTATATGAACACAGGCCTGCTGAAACTTTTTCTTTAATGATGGAGTTTGTATTTGAAATACTTTTAATTATATGCATCAGCGGTGAACTGTTAATAAAACAGGATAACTGAAGTTATCTAATTGAACTCATAAGAGCATAAGATCGCAGCCACAGGTTTTATAATGATTTGGGACTATTTGGATCGTCTAATTCAGTCGGAGTAAGACACTGTATGTGCCGCTGGGTTAATAAGAAATTGACTGGAAAAATAGTTTGAATTTGATTTGAAAGTTGCAAACGTTAATTTTAGAAGTTCAGTCTGAAAACAAGTCACACTAAATATGAAAAAGCAAACTTGTTATCAGTTTAAAAGAAATAACTGAACTGAAAATGAAAGGGTTTTCAAAAAATTTCCTTTTTTTATATAGTAAATAAACCACACAGGTGGTTTGTGTGTAGTATAAATGCTGACGAAATGGCAAAAATTGAACTTGAGAGTGATGCATTCACAGAATGTTTCTTTGATTCAAACTGAGCAACAAATTGCTGACATCAGTAGGAGCTCACAATCACCGGTTACATTTATAGTTAAGTCAGAGACCTGTTACGCACTAAAAAACAAAAAACAAAAAAAAACGCACTTTCACTTATGTGATCGTTAATTAGTACTGGCTGCTCTTCGTGGTCACACTGATTTTCTTTTCCCCTGTCATTACTCAAACTTGTTACAAATGTCTTTTGAATGCTCTTTATCTTGGTGTGTTTGCATCATATTGCAGTGATCTGTGTTTGCTGGTTTCTGTCCTGTACACCCCTGGGGTTTATGTGACAGCAGCTGCATCCAGATGTCAGGGACTAAAGCCAAACAGCCTCTGTGGTCTTCCACTTGTTGTGTTTGGCTGTTTGCCAAATACCACTGAACCACTGCTAACAGTGGGCATCAGATCTAACATCAGAGCAACACAGTACAGTAGTTAATGGTGCTGGACACGCAATAAAAAAGCAGTATTTCTTTAAATAGTTTTTAAAAATAATACTGACAATATTTTGTGCATCTTAGTTTCATATTCAGTATATCCTTGTGGTGGATGAGAACGAAATTTAGAATAATGTCGGTAAGTAATTCAGATTTTATTCTAAGCTCAGAATAATAATTATGCAATATCAGTATTCAATCAATATCAATGCAATATTTTGACATGCTCGGGGGGGAAAGTGGATTCTGAAATGTTATAAAGTCTGAAATGTTATAAACTGAAATGATATCTAGAAAGATTAAGATAATAACCTGGCTTCAGAATTTAATCATCATTTTGCACCTGGAATCTACAGACATCCTAAACTGTAAAATGCCCTAACCACAAAACAGTTTCTTTCTAAATTGCCCTTTGATTAAAAGTATTCTGAAGATCAGGGTCTGGCTGCTGGGCTGGGGTCGGCATGCAACATCTGCTTTAACATCAGTCTGGATTCTTAGCCTAGCTCCACGTTAGCATGCTGTCTGTGCACACGCTTGCAAAGAGCAGAAGTTCTGTTAGCAGTATAATGGGGTTGTTTCAGTCCTGGATGCACATTCCACTTTCCAACTTTTGCTCTTGTCCTTTTGTGTAATAAAAATAAAAATAAAGTCCATATCTGAAATACTGAAAAGCTGTATTGCTATACAGCTTTGCAATTTTCCTCCTCCTGCACATGAACTGATTGTAGCCCAAGTGAACAGGAAAAAAAAAACTTGTTTGTGGGAGTTTTTTTTGGCTGGCGTGCAGATAACTGAAGAACCATTGTAACGCAAGTATTGACATGATTGTAACTGTAATGTAATTACAGAATTTAGTATGATAACATGTTACATTACTTACTACATTACTGAAAAAATGTAATGAGATTACAGTAACGCATTCCATACAACAAATCTCAGTTAACAAATGGGAAAGGGAGGTCAACAGGAGGTCAAAAGCAGAGATGAGCAGTCAGGCTTCTAGCCTCTGCCTCTCTACCTGTTCGTGTTTCTAAAGTAAAGTCACTGTGGAGATCACTTTGAAGTTGTTTTGAAGTTTGGGCTGGTTTTCACTTTTGCTTTGTGTTTTCTGCTTTCTGTTCTTATCTAAAAGTAAGATCGTGCATGTGTCCATATTAGGGAAGGGATTTGTGCTGTTGTGTAGGTCTGTGGCCTTTAGGTTTATATTGTTAACTGGTAATTATGTGGCAAGGCCATTTTACAGTAATTAAGTAATGTACTGCATTACTTTTAAGTTACAAGTAATGTGTAATAAATTACCTTTTTTGAGTAACAACCCCAACACTTGTTGCATGTCAATCGAAACTGAGTTATTTAGACTTATTTCGAAATTATGCTGAAATAGCTATAAATATGATTATGCACAAATATTACATCACCTCCCTTTTCTGTTCATTAACCGAGATGCATGAGATTCTTCTCGTGTATTTTTATGCTTCATGTGCCTTTGAAGACAGTTAGAAGTATGTTTTGGGAAAAACATAACCATGAAAAAAAATGAAGCTTTGATGGCATTGAATATCCAAGAGTTCTTCATCTACCCACATTTAATCATCATGCACAATGACAAATGCCTAATGTCTTCTGGAGCCACATGCCTTTATTCAGTGTAATCAAGCCACATTATAATTAATTTGTCGAACTGTTTGTTTCTCCTTTTTTCCCCACCTCAAATTGATAGAAGACATATTTGGCCGCAGATTGTAACTAGGTTGATATTTTTGGAACAGTAACTGCCTACTCTCTAAATGAAGCCAAAAAACCAACAAAAAAACAGAGTAATAGCCACCATACTCTCATTAGCCAAACTGGTCCTGGCACTGGTCCTGGCTCCTGTATTTATTTCTTACTAATATGATGCAGAGGTGCAGAATGATGGATGAGTGATAATTGATGGAATGGTGCAGTGATTAACACTGTCACCTCACAGTAAGAAAGCCCTTGGGATAGAATCCCTGTGCTTGTTTGGGTTCTCTTCGGGTACATTGCCTTCCTTCCACAGTCCAAAGACTTGAATGTGAGCATGCATGGCTGTCTGTCTTTCTGTGTTAGCCCTGCAATGGATAGGTGGCCTGTGCTGTCCAAGGTGTACCCTACCTTTCACCACAGTAACAGCTGGGGTAGGCTCCAGCCCAGCTCCAGTGACTCCAAATCTGATGTGCCATTTGGATTTGTTAGGTGCTAAATCATATCAGCCCCTGTCACTTTAATTACATATCTTCTCAATCCTTTTCTCAGGTGCATTGTAATTTTGTCAGTCACATGTATTACAAAGTGCACAGAAGATAAACAGTGCAAACTCTTAATAAATCAGATTTATTTTATTTTTTTTTATCTTCATTTCCAAGAGCAAAGCTTACCTAGAATATGTGGGAGAGCTTCTCATTCTCTGTTCCTGACCATTTTGTTACAGCAAGTGGTTTTTTTGGTCTTCTTCGCAGTAGAGGTCTTGTTGGTTTTCTCATAAGTATATGACTTTGCATTACTAACTTCATTAAATGACTTTTATAGATGCATACATTTTTTTTAATTCACTGAATTAAATGTCACTAGCAAAACTTTTTTCGCTACAGTTTCTGACTTTTTGCCCTTTTTCAATTAAAAATTATAAATGAAGCTCTGAAATACATGTGTTAATAAATAGGAGAGAAAATGTCTTTTGGGCTAAGAAAGGTATTGCTATTGGGTTTATGTGTTTTTCCGTGAGTAAAAATAGAGTCAAGAATTTCTAACAGTTTTAATTCAAAAGACCCATATAGCACATTTTGATCTTCCAAATGAGCTCCAACACCTTCAGAAGACCTTGAATTATTGAGGAGCCAAGAGATCCCAGGCACTCTTCATGAATTAAAAATTTAAAACCCTTGTTTAATCCAATGGCATGTTCATTAAAAAACCTAAAACTGGGCATTTAGGAGTGTTAGAAAATGTAACCTTTCAACAACATTCAATATTTAATGAGTGAAGTTAAGCCTTTAATCTGTGGGGTTTGTTCAACGAACTTGTTTGAAATGGGTGATAAAAACAAAGAAAAGAAAAAAATATTCTTGCAACCACTTTAGAGGACTAATGTGGACATACCAGACACATATGTTTTATTTTATTACCAAATTCAGTTTTTCGTTTTTTTGTTCCATTTATTTCAATCCAGTCAGTGGAAGGAAATTACTCTACAACTAGCAATTCATAACAGTTTCAAAGTGATCTTAAGTCCTTGCCCTTCTTTGGAGCTGCAGCATAAACATGTTGACATATTTCACATTTTTTTATATTGACTTTGATTGACTGGATGTAGCCCTTTAAAAAGTTCATCACTAAAATGGATTTTCTTTAAAAGGAATCTACAAAGGCAAGTAAGTAGGTAATCCTACATTTATAAAAATATATATTGAGATGAGGTGTGGATCCATTTTTGCAGGCATGTCAATGCTCCAACAGCTAAACACAAAACAAAAAACTAAACTACCTACTACTACTAATCCTCTAAAAATCTGATTTTGTAACAATAAATCTTGAATTTTGAATAGAGCAGGAATTTATGAATTTCACATGCACTGTATTAAGAATCATTAATACAAGGAGTAAAACTAATTCACCATAGTTCAAACTGTATAATATGGACCCCATGCCATTACCTTTCAGCATGTATAATGTGGCACTTGGTTCCTCTCCTTGCCTGTCAATAGTTTTTAATGTATCCATGTCTTGAGTTTTACCATCAACTATTCCTCTCTTTCTATTTAGGGACGGCCCAGATACATCCAGTCCTCAGCTGGGAGTTTTCAGTGGTAACACCGCACTAGAGACAGCCTATAGTACCAGCCCGAAGGTCCTGATTCGCTTTCATTCAGACTTTTCAACTGGAGGATTCTTCATTCTGAACTTCCATGGTAATTTAAAGCAAATGGCTTATTTCTACAGGTTATCTACATTTTTAATCAGAAGACTAAACACATTTCTTCACTCAAAAATGTGTTTTGTCGTAGTCTTAGAATTAACAGTGAATAGCATCATAAGATTAGGTCATAGGGCTTTCAAGATTAAACAAGTACCGAGCCGTTTTTCTTTGACTCTTTTTCATTAGTTTCCATTACTTCTTACTATTATTTATTTATTTATTTATTTGTTTTGTTTTGTTTCTTGTTTTATTGTTTTTTTTACTATCTCATGTGATCTTTTTACTACAACAAAGGCATGACTGTGGGTTCTGCTTTTTCTCCAGCAGTTCAAAGCTGTGCATGTTAGGTAACTGGTGATTCTAAATTGACTGTAGGTATGCATATGAGCATAAATCGTTTTCTGTCAGTTTGCTAGCCATGATGGATTAGTGACCTGTGAATGGTGAGCTCTGCCTCTCAGCTATTATCTGATGGGATAGTCCCCTTTGATCTTAGTTGGAATAGTAGATTAAAAAATTGATAGACATATGGAAGACATTTGAAACCCTAGTTTCCATTTGCTGAAATGTGACCAGCCTCTGAGCAACAAAGTACACTTATTTTAAACCCAAATTCCCTATAATTAAATCTAAGAGTTATCTAAGAGTTTTTTCTAAGGAAAAAATATATTCATACACTATCTTCATTTTGTAAGGGGAGTTTATAAAAACAAATCCTATCCAGGCAGTTATAAGTGCAGTTATATTATTGCATTACAGGTGATTTGACTGTAAAATAAGTTGTGGCTTGTGGTACTTTAGTTAACCCGAATTAAGGCTGAACATCTGCAAGTCACTGACATCTTGATTAAAATCCACAATGGTAGAGTACAGAGGCAAAACTACAAAAATTGGATCCAAAAAATTGTCCAAATATGTTTGGATGATAATCACACTTGAAACCAAGAGTCTTCTGGAACTCTGGGATATGAAGATTTGAGAGTCTGGCTAATTGCTTATATTTTTCCTACCATATGCTCTATTCTAGGATTTTTAAGTGATCTAGATATACATCCAAATGAGAATTTCCTTACACAGTACTCTACCGCTCTGCCAAGCTTCTTGAAATTGAGCTTGGTAGTCTTGCTGAAAGACACTAAAAACATACTAGTGAATTATAAGGTTTTCTTACCTATTACCTTTTATGCCTATATGCATATTTAGCCAAGGCCTCATTTTTAGACAGGGGTGAAAGGGTAAGGAGAAGTGCTGCAGTGATCTACAGTAAAGAAAAATAATATGATTTTCTTAATATTGCACCAGGTAAACATATTTAAGACAACTCCTCAATAGTGGATACTTTAACCCCTTTTTTCTTCTCTCTCCAGCGTACCGTCTGAAGAAATGCCCTCCTCCCCCTGTTGTGGAGAATGCAGAGATGATCTATGAAGATGAGGACTTCCAAATAGGTAATAGACATGATTAATAACTATTGCTTTTGATCCGGGGAAAAATGTTAACTAAAAGTTGCAAAAAACACAATAACTATAACAGAATAGCCTGTAAAACTCTTTTATTAATAACAAGTTGGCTGAACCTGCATTCATACATGACAAATTTGCTTAATTTAGCAAGATTTTTTTTAATTATATCGTTTGTTACATTCTTCAGAATTAAAAAGGATCATCAGCCTTATCTAATGTGGTACATCATAAGATCAAAATGAAAAACTACCTGATCAGGCTTGTAGTAGGTCATTATTCTGCTGATTGATTACTTCATTAATCTGCCACATTACTTTGCAAATGCATTATCTAAATATAGCAGGCCCATGCTTGTCTGTCACAATATTTTTTCTTTTGCTTTATTAGTGGTACAGAGGCACTTGTTAATAAAATCCATTCAGTGTACCTCTATGTATCGGTGTCTTTGAAGCAAATATAATAAAAATAATAGTGACAGATTTGCAAAGAAAATTATTTTGTACATAATATTTTAAAGCCTTTGAAATTGCCATGTAGTGTATGCAATTGACCAAGTGAAATTAGAAAGACACAGTCTCATTGGATTCCCCGTGGTTCAAAGAACTTCTTGTGGGATGCTTGCCATAACTGTTCAATAGAGTTGAGGTCAAGAGTTGTCAATGCCAGTTCCAGGGCAGGCAAAGCACCTACAGACTTGAATATTCCCACCACACAAATGTCATGTAAAATGTAGACCACCTCACACATAAAGCCTTGTTCGATGTGGGCAAGAATCTGCCACTCATGCTTAGACAAAATGACTAGCCAGTGTGATATTTTCTTTGCTGATTGGACATTTATTTGTATTGAAATGGCATTTCTGTCATGTAACAAAAGGAGGTCACTTTTTTAAGCAAACACCTGGTCATGATTTGGATAAAGCTATTAACAAAGGCCTCTCGATTTTATATGCAATTTTCCAGGTTTTTAAGAATCCTCAAACAAACTTTTTTTTTTCCGCATGTAACATAGATATTTTAGTGTTTTTAGGCTGGACCCTGTTATATGCACTGCTATCAATCTTTTCATAAACATGCATTTTGGTATAAATGATTGCTTGTCAAGTTTTTGTTTTTCTCTCAGCCCTGTTTTTGTGTGTGTGTGTGATTTGTGAAAAGCAGCTTACTCATGGTGACCTTTTAGATCAACAGGGTTGTAATTTTTAAAAAAAAGAAAGAAAAGAAAAGAAAAGAAAAAAAATCACATATTTCATAAAAGCCAGCAAGATCAATGTACCTTGCCAGTGGCAAATGAAACCCAGTCTCTTCTGGCAAAATATGAAACAATTTTTTTGTATAGAAAACCTATATTTTGACATACCAGCTTTTATGAATGTAGAAAAGTTGGTTGATTTTTGAATGATCTGTTGAGTTTTTAAACCTTTTAATAAAGCATTGGTAGAATATTATTTTATTTCAAGGATGATGAAAACTATCATCAGCTTGTATTTTCAGATTGAAAATTGCAAGTAAATGCAGTGGTCCTAAAAGAATGCAGACAAAACAGTGATGGTTATAGTCAGGGTAATAGTCGTACTTCGTACCTCCCCCGTATATCTTTTTTATTTTTTCTGTAGAGCAACACAAAAAAGTGCCAAACCTGAGCCCACCACAAGTGAAGCCAATTTGAGCTTGTTTGGGGTAATTATATGCACAAATATTAAACCTCTCAGACTGTTTGACTGCAGGTGAATTTTACATTCACAACCTGTCAGAGTGAAGTTCCTTAGAGAGAGTGCTAGCTTTGTTATTGATGTGCTACCAAATTACAGAATTGTTGAACATTCTCAAGAAAATAATGTGCTTGTTTATTCTATTTTAAATTGGTCTTATGCTGTGAGGCACTATACATCTCCTGGAAGTGTGAAGCATGCATTACATCACCTGGTAGATTTACAACACTTTAAGATGGAAAACCGTTCTTGTTTTTCTTTGGAAGGCAAAAGAAGCAACATTGATCTGGTGCTCGCTTCTTAAAAAATACAAATCATAAAATGTCAGAGTTTTTTTTCCTAAGTTCATAAAGATAGACTCTTTCAAGCCTTTATGTAATAGACTCCATTTAGAGGGCTGTTGATTTTGAAAATTGTTGTTCTTTCTCTCTTCACTCCTTATTTTCTGTAAAGCGATCCTCCTGGAAGGGATATACAAAGAGATACATTGCCACCTGGCAACTATTTTAAAGATTTGTAGAAAGTAAATGTGTCATCTGTATTAGCAGTCGATTGCATCTGTTTGTTTTTTGAGGTGTGGGAAGGATATTTAATATAGTCTTTTATGTACTTATTTTTATCCCTTAGATTAGGGTTACAAATTGTACTTTCTTAAAAGCAGTTGTGAACCTATATATAATTTCCCCCATTTTAGGTGATATTGTGAAGTATCACTGTTTACCTGGATACACGCTGCTTGGAAAGGCAGAGCTTATGTGTAAACTCAACTCTCATTTGCTCTTTGAAACCCCGCCCCCAACATGTCAAGGTAAGGCATAACTCAATCTGATCAGTATACACTATGGAATAGCACATGAATGTCTGTGTGAAATTAGATGGAGGATCCTATATTACAGAAATGATCTGTCCTAATATCTAAAGTAACATTATGTTGTTATTATCCTCAGTATATAGTTGGTTTCTCTTTGGTTAGCATGTATATGGTAAACAGAATATAAGTTTTTAAAATGGTTGGTAGTTCTTTACTTTCTACACATTTTAGAAACTGTCAAAAAACAAAGCAAAACAGAAGTTATTGTTGTTGGGTTTTTTTTGCCTATGCCAAGAGAATTTACTATGCACTGACAAGGGACAGATTAAAAAAGTCAAAATCAATACAGCAGAAGGTGAGATATCCTGACATGTAATTCACCACAAGCTCCAGAATCGACAGATCCTGGCTTTCCATTATTCAACTTCAACTGTCTTTTTGTGAGATCATTCCTGCCTAGTCAACACCCACGTTTTCTAGGCTCCCAATTTTGTTGACAAATTTCTATCCACAGCCACAGGATGTATCCTACAGCTGCTCTAAATGGTACCCCATTTGAATACTAAACCTATATTGATGTTTAAAAGCAGTTGTGGCCTCCTTTATTCTGTAGTCTTGGAAATGAGTCATGGTTTTGAAAATTAGTCCTATTCAAAAGTGTAAAATTAATTACTGCTTATATTTATCTCACTATTTTATGTATTAGTACTGAAATATTAACCACTGGCATTATATAAGTATGTTAAGAATGAGAATGAGCAACGTAGTATCTCTCTTCTATGTAATATATCTCTTCCATAAAAGACATGTTGCTTCTCCAGTCACATCTCCAAAACTTTAATTATTGTTGTGTAGTTATTACATTTTGAGTCAAAACAAATAACCCAGCTGCATTAAAGAAGCTCAGCATCATTCTCAGAGAGTTGTCATGTTTCACGTAGGGTAATGCAGGAAATCACTTATTGGAACACAGTTTTTCAAACAGCCCAAGAAAAATGTAATAAAACTTTTCAAAACATCAAAATGATATGAAACATTTTGCCAAAGTTATTTAAATTTTAAGCATTCAAATGTTAAAGGTTAGGCTGAAAGGTACAGCTGAGATACATAAATTAGTTGAACCACACTGATGCTAATGCAGTCTATCTCTGTGGAAGAGTCTTAGGATTGTGCATTGAAGCTGAAAATGTTAGCTAAAAAGTATGTAGCAGCTTTTTATTTTAGCCAATTTCTCATATATTCCAACAATGGGCATAATAATTCAGTAACACGGTAGTTTATTATTGCAAACAAATGACATGTTTGGTTTTCTGAGTAAAGATTCCTCAAAAAATGTTACATGTTCAGTTCTGCTAAGATAACTAGTAATTCTATGAGGCACAAAAAAAAGATTTTCATTATTTGAGAAAATTAGTTTCTTTCCTTCTATAGCTGAGCATTAAAGAAACACATGGCTTTCTCCATCATGTGAAACTCGTTTTACTCTATAAAAAAAAAGAAAAGAAACCAGTATTCTTATAACAGGAAATCTAACAAAAATCTCTCTTAGGGGATCTAGCGCTTCTTTTGTGTTAAATCCTGTTAGCGAAATAAACAACATACAGAAAAAATTGAAAGGGATCTCGAGTTATTTTGCTTGTGTTCAAGACTAATAAATAGGCAATTTTTTTAAGGATGAATCAGTGGGCATGCGGCCGTCAGGTTTCACATATCCTGACATTTTAAACTGTTACATGACTACCACGCATCTAAAGCAAGTCTGAAACATTTTTCACAACAGATTAGTTGCATACATTTTCACTTTTTTGTGCATGTTAAAAAGCATAGGCCTTCCATTAAAAGCCAGAATCAAGGCTGTATTTATGATTATAAATTTCTTTATATTTTTGATCGCTTTAACTGGCTTTTTTGTTACCCCTTCAGCCCAGTGCCCAGCCAATGAGGAACGGTTTTCATCCTCGGGTGTGATACTGAGCCCTGGTTTTCCTAGCAATTATCCAAACAGCCAGACATGCTCTTGGTTGCTGCGTATGATTCCAGGTACAGTGTGTGTCCTATCCATCTATCTAAGGGGTTACACGTGTGTTGGAATAATCTTGTAATTGAAAAAAATACTTGCTTTACCATCTAGCCCACCGCAGCTATCAGTCTCTTTACAATGAGGACAAAGTTTTTGTGAAATGACTCTCAAGTTTACGATGATTAGGGTGAGAAGTTCAGCCATCCGGGAGGGGCTCAGAGTAGAGCTGCTGCTCCTCCACATCGAAAGGAGCCAGTTGAGGTGGTTCGGGTATCTGATAAGGATGCCTCCTGGGCGCCTCCTGGGTGAGGTGTTCCGAGCATGTCCCACCGGGAGGAGGCCCCAGGGCAGACCCAGGACACGCTGGAGAGATTATATCTCTCGGCTGGCCTGAGAACGCCTCGGTGTTCCCCCGGACAAGCTGGAGGAGGTGGCTGAGAAGAGGGAGGTCTGGGCTTCTCTGCTTAGGCTGCTGCCCCCGCGACCCGGCCCCGGATAAGCGGGAGAAGATGGATGGATGGATGGATAATTAATATAATATGCCTAAC
>VVHJ01026201.1:14999-32028 GCA_015107715.1 Tylochromis polylepis
GGAGAGATTATATCTCTCGGCTGGCCTGAGAACGCCTCGGTGTTCCCCCGGACAAGCTGGAGGAGGTGGCTGAGAAGAGGGAGGTCTGGGCTTCTCTGCTTAGGCTGCTGCCCCTGCAACCCATCCCCGGATAAGCAGCAGAAGATGGATGGATGGATGGAAGCTTACGATGATATGTGTTATTTAATTCACCTGTCAATTGCTTTATTCTTGTGGCTGATAGGCCCATGTATCTGCATTTGGCCTTTCAGCCTAAATATGCATACATTTGCATACACCTCTGCATTTTTGTGCTTTTGGTATACAGTATGTGTTGTATGTTACATTTGCATGTGGCAGTAAATGATTGTGTCTTTTTTTACCCCCTCAGGTTACACCATCAACATCTATGTCGAGATGTTCCACAGTGAGAAGCAGTTTGATGAACTGGAGATTTTTGATGGTACACAATGTTTTCCTACATTTGTTGCATCTTCATACACACACACACACACATACTCAGATCAAGCTTTAATTTATGTTTTTTTGTTCAAAATACCAACAGTTCAGTTAATAAGATACATAATACTTAATTCTCATTTGGGGTGTTAGGAATTTACCCCCCAGGACTTCCAAGTAGGTTATGGAGCAGCAAATTTGTGTACAGAGTAGATTGTGTGCTCTGTGTATAACTTGTCCCTTTTTTTTTTACAGTGTATATTAAGAACTTTATGAAGCTATATTAGAATAATTTGACTAGTGACCGCTAAAAATGTTAATTTTCATACCAATAAATACCAATAATTATAATAAGCTACCCAAACACAAATTTCTTTTCAAATATGCAAATTTTGCTCAAATTCCCAAGTACGGTGAACACATTTGCACGCAAGTTCTCTCTCTTAGTATTACTCTTGCCTGGTCCAAACAAATGCAAGCTCCCTCTGATGTTTCTGAGATTAATGACATCACAGAGGAAGCATCAGTGACCGGGTTGTTTTCTAATCTACTGAAGCATTATTGAAAAGAGAAAACTGTCAATAGATGTTTCTTAATCTTTTTTGCAGGCTATTTGGAGAACGCTGTTCAGCATATGGTATTTAAAAGAAAAATCATGAATGAGTTGTGTCTCTTTTGTAAACAAAATCAAACACAGACACTGTTCAATAATCTGGAGGTACCAAACAACTTCTTGAAATTGGTAATTGTGTGTACCTCATATCTAAGAAATTTCATTGCTGCTTCACGTTAGGCTATTTTTCATCTGGAGATATGCATGGAGACTCATATCTAAGAAGTTAACTTTGTCACATTTTTTTCCCACTATCATCCCTACATTTCTTTGCAACAGATACTTAAATGACAAAATAGCGTATTGTCTGAAAAGGCACGTCTATAAAGATCGATCATTGACTGTACATAGCTCTGAAAACTAAATTACTTGTTTCATTAGGATCTTCTGGACAAAGCCCACTGCTTGTTGCTCTAAGTGGTAACCACTCCTCTCAACTGAACTTCACATCAAAGACAAACCAACTCTATCTACGATGGTCTACTGACCACGCAACCAACAAGAGAGGATTCAAGATACGATACTCAGGTACATCTGGTATCTTGAATTATTGATATTATTATTTGATTGAAATAAAATATCCTTGTGCGTTACATGCATGCCAATTTTCCAATGTGAGTTTTCTGGAAGGGGCTGATTCCGCTCTCTTATTCTGCTTTTAGATAGTACATGGAAGTATGTGTGACCCCCTGTGTTAAAACGTTTTTGACTACTAAATTAGCTGCTCTTTTCTGCTTTAGTGAATAACCATCCCAAATGCTTTTCTTAATAATGAAAGTAATCCATCAAGGTTGTAGGTGGGCGAGCAATGATTATTTAGAAAACATTATTTTTGAATGCATCATGCTACTTATGAGCAAAAGAGAATTAGTAACTCCAATTTGTTAATTTGTCAGATTGAGCGAATTAAATCTGTAGTGGCTTGCCAACACTGTGAGGTTGTGTTGGCTTTTTTAGATTTGGGTTGTAAGCTAGTTCACCACTTAATCATTTTAACTTGTTAAGAATTCGTTAAAGACAATCCCCAATCTTAGTCATAGGAAAAAATAATTTATAGTGACACTAATCCTATTTGGATTTAGAAGGAATAAGTCACAGGGCCTGTCTCCTGGCTCTGTGTACTGAAGGAGAAAAAAATAAGTGTGATATATTTTAGTCTTTGGGTTATATCTGCAAAATGGCCTAAAGTAAGAGAATTGTCTTTCCCCATGGTGTCTTATTGCATTAACAACAGCAGCTCTAGAGAAAACAAAAAACTTATAGGTGGGATTCACTTACTATACATTATTAATGATCTGGTGCTTTACATTGAAACTGAACATATCTATAGTACAGTTTGTATCGTAAATATATTTTTAGAAATGCCTTCTTCTTTGACATGCTGGTATGCTTATGGCTAGGGGGCAGGAAATGTATTATACCTGTCAGGATCCTCAGAAGTATATACTATAAATGTGTGTTGGCAGATAGAGTAAGCTGTAATAATCACTGTTATGCTTTTTTCTTATTATTCTTCATGTATAATAAGAAAATGTATTGCTGTATTCCAATGTATTGCTTGGCTGTGAAATGAGCCCTGCGTCATTTTTATTAATTGTATGGCATCTATTTAACATCGGACCATCCTGAAAGCTGGGATAGCCTCATCACGTTAATGTATATTTAATAGTTTCACTTGTCAAGATTCACTTGGAAATTCAGCACCTGTCTTTCTCTCTTTCTCTCTGTTTTGTTGTTTTTGCTTTAATGCATACAGAGAGCATTTTGTTCAGGCTGTAAATAAGTATGGTAGTTAGTAAATTTTAAAGAAGGTGTCAGCAGTGGTAGTAGGATAAATAATATATGTCTCGGCACGTCTTCACAGCACATGTGAGAGCAGAGCCATTCCATTTTTTCAAATAAACAGTTAAGGTGATGTGTTCATCAGCTAGAACTACTACAAATGGAGCTAAAGTCACAATATACAATGTAGTTAATGTTAGAGGAATGGTATAAACACTAGAGTAAAAAAAACCATAACAACATAAACAACATAAATGTGGAAGCAGTTAAAAGTTTAAATGAAAGCTCTGGAAAATAGTTGGTCATTCGACAGACAAATGGAATTATTGTAGACACATAAGCAGGCATAAGAATAGATTTCAGTGTTGATATAGACCAAGACCAAGTCAAGGAGTCTCTGCTCTGCACTTGGATGAGAGCAGCCTTCATCAGAATGGTTTTAAAAAGGTTTTAAAAAGAGTAGCTATAAATAAACTCATGGAGCTGGATACAATAAGCAGGGATGATTGCTAGACTTCTCAGAAGGCCTTGGCATTTAGATAAACCCACTTATCAAGACAGTAAGGTTATCAGTGTTAGTTGGCCTAATAATAGGCAGTTAAAGGTTTGGTGAAGCTACAGAATATCAGCTCTTTGCTTGGGCAGGAGTAGTATTTAAAGTCAGCTTGTAGGTACATTAGGGTAAAAGATGGTGTCACCTGTTAGAAAGCTGTCATAATGGCAGAATATAACAGAGAACAAAAAAAAAAAAGATTCTGACCACAAAGCCTCAATATTATTGGGCTTCCACAGGAATATCTGCTCAGCCTTTGGTGGATTTCTGTATTTACTGGCATCTCGCTAGCTGATGACTATCTGGTAAAATAGATAATAGCAGAACTGACACTTCTTGGATAGATTTTTGTCTCTCCGCGGTTCATGACCCTGTGTCTGAAGACAAAAGCACTTCCTCTGCTGACTATGCTGATTATACTGCTTACTTATATATGCACAATTCAAACATTATATTGTCTGATGGGAACTATAACAGAAAAAAGGAAAGGAAAATCATATGAAGAACCCTTTAAATTTTCCTGTAACTAAAACTTCCAGAGATCTTTAGCAATAAACAACAACTGATACTCTGATGTGCTGGTCTTGAGATAAACTATTATCTGAATGGAGCCCGTGTCCCTTTATTGAAATTATACACATTCAGATATAAAGAAGGACCCTAAATGAATAATGATTATGTTACAGAGATAGTATGTAGAGATAGCTATGATAAGATCTGAAATGTTGAATCAAAGGGAACAGATGACAAATGACACTTCTAGGAAAGAAAGATTTACAGATGAAGGTGGAAATTACAGAATGACTCTGTTGTCCTGATCAGAGTGGGAATGTCATTCCACTAATGTGAAGCCAAGAGGGAAGAGAGCCAAGATCAGGTGAAGCAGTGACCACATCAAACAGAGAAGTGAGAGCCAAGCGGCCCTTGAGTGCTATGTTCTAACTACTGTTTAGAGTGTTATTCATGCTCTACCACACTCGCACTCTGCTCTAAGAAGACAAAACACTGCACTACTTGGAAAAGTTTCAAAATAAGTGCAATATCTTCTTCTAGTTTATGATTATTCTGTTTGCTTTAGGATTATCTTCACAAATTTGAGGATTGTTGTATGCTAACTAAATTCACTGATAGATGGCATTTACCTTTTGTTTTCTTCAGATTGCCTGGTGGTGTTAAAATAAGTTTCCAGTTTAAGTTTCCAGACTCTCTTAAAACTCTTAAAATGTCATGCCAGTTAGTTATTTTTTGCTTAGTAAGTCAAATTATTTGTGCAATTTGACTGTCGATGGGTTTATTAAGCTATCCACTGATAACATTTTTTCATTGTTTGTCCTCTCTCTCTCTCTTTGTTTCTCTGTCTCCAGCTGCTTACTGTAGCATTAATGATCTTCCTCTGAATGGCGATGTGGTCAACCGAACCAAACTTCGCCCAGGTAGCAGACTTCAGTACTTTTGTAATCGTGGTTACAGGCTGGTGGGCTCAAGCAATGCCACCTGCAAGCTCGACTCCACTGGGCTTTTCCAGTGGGATGCCCCACCGCCTTTTTGTCAAGGTAAAATTTTAAACCCATTATTTCTCAGTCTTCTTAGTGATACTGAACAAAGGTAAAAAGGATTAAAAATTTGCAGTTGTAAAGGATTCCTTCTGCAACACTTCTCTTTTTGTTATGTGGCAGCTGTCTCATGTGGAATACCGCCGTCACCGGGAAACGGCAGCTTCCATGCTTACCAGTATACTGTTGGGAGCCAGGTCACCTATCAGTGTAACCATGGTTACCACCTTGACCCAGGTGTTCCGATGACTGCCATGTGTTTGGATGATGGCAGCTGGAGCAATGCTGCCTCAATCTCCAGATGTCTACGTATGTATTTCTAACTTTGACGTAAGGATGGGTAAATGTGTTACTTGACAAAAAAGTAAGCACTGGTATTTCTAGGAAAAGCTTGAGCCTCTAACTGGAAGCTCTCTTCTCACTGTCCAGGATGCATTTTGAGAAGATGACTCGCACATCATTTATTTTTGAAAAAAAGAAACTTTTGTCCACAGTTTGTTTAGAATTAGAAATAAGTAATACATTTTAAATTTTAATTTATACAAATAGTACATTATCAGAGATTTTAATTAAGAATTAAAAGTCACCTGCCATTCAGTTACATTTTATATAAATGTATCGTTTAATTCT
The DNA here is from genome assembly GCA_015107715.1 of Tylochromis polylepis. Lineage (NCBI taxonomy): Eukaryota > Metazoa > Chordata > Actinopteri > Cichliformes > Cichlidae > Tylochromis > Tylochromis polylepis. The sequence continues at coordinate 20,569 of VVHJ01026201.1, forward strand.
TTTTTTGTCTAGCGGTCCACTGCCCCAGCATTGACGGCGTCCTCTCAGATCACATGACCTACCGCCTAATTTCTGGTAGGCTCGGAGAGTTTGGTTCTATGGTGATGCTGGAGTGCTCAACGGGGTACTATTTGGGCGCGGGGCATCGGACTCTTCGGTGCCTTGCCAACCGAACTTGGGAGGGGTCAGATGCCCCAGCTACCTGTAAGAGTAAGTACTGTTACACACAAAGACACTATTATGACTGTCTTACTTAGCTCATAATCATCTGATCCCCTCACTTAAGTGCAAGATAATAATATTAGTATTTGGTGCACCTTCTAAACTTCCTCCTCTAGTAGAATTATACTAAACATTATTCATGAGTCAGATCATACATAAAGCCAAATATTGGTACATACATTGATACAGGCATGTCAAGTGTGTAAGCAGTACATTTAGTCACACATGCTCACATATATCATATATCAAACGCTTTTCATTTTTTCCCCTTCAAACAGACATACAGTAGCACACCTATACAAGCAGGTCAAATATGCACACAAAAATATGTCCATGTGAAAAGACTAAATCCACATTTGTTGTGAAGTACAGTACTATAAAAAAAAGTCTCGGGCTGCCTGTCATTTCTTTATCTTTTCTTCCAAGGAGTCCGACTTTCATGTAATTTTTTAAAGTAGTCTTGAGCAATAGTTATCCACGCTTTCTGAAAGTTTTTCAAAGTTTTTCTTTTGACATCGGCTACCTATTTTTTTTTTTCATTTTCAGTCCACTTCTTGTATCTGACCATTTTCAGAGGAATGGGTTTTTGTTTTGTTTGTTTTTAGTTGTTTTTGTTTGTTTGATTCAGTATACACAAAGGAGGTCAGGAAAGGTGAGGTCAGCAGACCTCAACATTATTGAAGCAGTGTGAGATCATCTTGACAGAGAACAGAACAAAAGGCAGCCAAAACCTTTTTTAAAAAGAGCTTTGAATTTCCTTCAAGAAGCCTGGAGAACCATTCCTGAAGATTATTTAGAGAAATGATAAGAAAGTCTGCCTAAGAGATTTCATACTGTGTTAAAAAATAAATGTGATCATACAAAATATTGACTTTCAAGCCTTTTTAAATGGCATAAATGTTTTTTTGCTATATATTCTGTAGTATTTCAGGTATGATTTCAAATCACTGCACTTGTTTCCCATTTTCCTAGCAAAATATAAAGAAACAAGGGGAGACTTGGAATAATTAGAGAAAGCTACTTTTCTAGCATAACTGCCATGTTTAGTGTAAAAAAAAAACAAACAAAAAAAACCCTGTGCTTTTCACCTGCTTTGAGGGGCAAGCATGAATGTGCATAATCCTCGCTGTCATAGGTATATTTGAGAGGGAGCTGCTTTATATGTGGTTGTGCATGAGAGTTTATCTATTTCTCTTTCTTCTACTTTTTTAAAATTAGTTGCCAGGGGTATGTGTGTATCGAAACACCTGAGGATATTAACCACTGCACATTGTCTAGGGACTGTGTCTCTTTCAAACAGAATGCAGTCTGTGCTTCCTAAATGTGGGGTATATGTCAATAGTAGTGAAATACTGTCTTTACAAATACAGTCTTACTATGCAATGCGTCTTTGCTGCTTGTTTCATAAAAAGAAGCTGTGACAGAACATTGTGACTTTGACCACTTTCCAATAGGCTGCAGAATTTCATAGTGTTGCATACTATATGATATGCCAATGGAACAGTGAAATGTGTACACTGGAGAAGTTTAAAAAAAAGATTAAAAATTGAAATGTATTTTACATTAAGCCAGTGGTTTAAAGACTTTATTTGGCTACATTTTTGGTTAATTTCTCTAGGTAGTGTTTGAGCTGACCTACCTATCATTGCAGCAGTTTCAAGGGATTTGGCAATGTAACAGAAGTGTCTATTTAAATTAGCCAGTGACTTTAAAGCAGTGTCTCCCAGGATATTAAGGCAGAATGAGCTTAAATCTTCTGAAGGAAATAAATTCAGACAGATATTGTGTTGGAAAACAAAAATTGACCATGTTTAAATTTAGGATGGTAGTCTTGTAATGCTTCATTTAACTTAGCAATCATGATGAAGGCTTGACAACACAGACCACTTTATTTACAGATTTTGTAAAAGATGTAATGGTATAATTTGCAACACGATGTTTTGTAATGTGTAATTTGTTATTTTGTAATTACACATTTATTTCGTTATTTAGTTATCTCCTGCGGGGAACTTCCTTCCCCACCTTTTGGTACCAAACTGGGGACGTTGACCACATTTGGAGCAACTGCAATCTTCATGTGTAACCATGGCTACACGCTGGTGGGATCTCACGTGAGGGAGTGTGGCGCTAATGGGCTGTGGAGTGGTGTAGAGACCAGGTGTCTAGGTAATGTCCATTAAATGTGATAAGATGCTCAAGGTGTTGTGGTTTATCCTAAGTCAACTTGGCACAAAAATGAACAATTTAATTCAAAATGTAAGTCACTTGAAAAGAAATGTAGCAAGCTGTTAAAGTAAAGTCAAAGCCTTGACTCATCTCATATCACATTAATGAAAAAAATCCAACCTGATTAGTACCTCACTAACACCATGGAATAGATCGCCTAAGTCTCACAATGTAATGAACAAGTAGAGCCTATATGTACATATTTAATAAGACAGCACATTGTTAATGTGCCCACCCTCACATTCTTTTGAGATTTTGATGAATAGGCAAAATATAACAGTATTTGTCCTTTGTTGCTAGAGATGATATTTGCTGACCTAAAAAAACAATAATAATACTATCTCTTAAAAGTAGAAATAAGTGTCTACTTGTAACAATTTTAGAAAGGCTAGTTATTTTTAACTACTACTAACCTATTAACCTTTGGCATTAATGGTCATTAAAGTGACCATTCAGAACTGGTTCGACTATTTGTCTGGAGAATCTTAAGATCCGGAGACACGAAACTGCTAATATGTATAAGTACTAGGAAAATACTGGTCATAGTACTCAGTCACTGACTCCATTAGATACACAGACATCAAGAAAAAGGGATCGACTTTGAAACACAGCTGTTAACAGATGAAATAGTGTCGAATACAATTCAGAATTTCTTTACACCTCAGCTCGCATGAGTCTTGCAATTTATGTGCTGAAGCTTTAAGTAATCCTGGGCAGATGTAGTGCATGAAAAAATTGTTTAAAGGACTGCTTTTAAGAGACTTTTACCCATCTGTAATTGCTGCAAGTTTAGAACTAAAGTCTTTGAAGGATGATTTGCAAAGGCAGACATTTGAAAGTTTAAGCATCTAAGCTCCTACATATAATTTGGCAGTCCACAGCGACTGCTGGCACAATGAGCCAGAATGTGTTTAAAATCAGGGCTCAGCACACAAAACCAGCTTCAGTGATGTGTGAGTGAGTTAAAGATGTGTTTCATTGTGCTTTATTAATTTCTGTCACTTTGCTTCTCCCAGCTGGTCACTGTGACTCTCCAGCTCCTATAGTCAATGGCCACATTAGCGGGGATGGATCTAGTTACCGTGACACAGTGGTATACCAGTGCATGTTAGGATATCGCCTAATTGGCACATCGGTCAGAATCTGCCAACAAGACCATCGGTGGTCTGGAACAACACCTGTCTGTGTCCGTAAGTTCACAATACCAGCAACACTGTAGTTTGGAGTTAATGATTATTTCCTGCTTTTGTTAAATATGAAAAGCTAAAACCTATATTGTTATTTAAAGAAAATCCATTACACCTAGTCTTCATCACAAAATTTATTCTTTTAACATTTTTTTTTTCAGTGAATATCTGTCCACCAGCATTATGTTCCTCAAAAAAGTTGGAAATATCACAAAATATCAAGAGAAAAAACCACAATACTTATTCTGAACCTCAAGTTTCTCATCACATTTCTCTCCACTCTTTCTCTGTCAGCAATCACTTGTGGTCACCCAGGCAACCCAGCCAATGGGCGGACCAATGGCACCGAATTTAATCTCAATGATGTGGTCAACTTCACCTGCAACAGAGGTTACGTTCTCAGTGGAAATGCTCGGGCTCAGTGCCGACTTAACGGACAGTGGAGCAGCCCCCTACCAGTCTGCAAAGGTCTCGTCCACATTCATTAACACAGAGCTAGCAACACATGCACATCCTTGTAATGCTTTATTCTGTTAAATCACCTCTATAGATTAGAATTTTATATTATTTTTTTGTCAAGAAAGTAAATGTACACACGCTCTGTCATTGTACCAGGTGAGTGAAATAGAGAATTTATATGTCTACGTGGCTTTTTTCATTTTTAAAATCATAAAATCTTTGTGTGAGGAGATAACATGATGACATCCACATCTGATGAGTAAAATCGTAACAAAATAAAATAAAAGGCCTCAATGACAAAAATTTTCCCTAGGTTGTAGTGTTAAAAACAATTTTTCCTTTAAATTGTGGATTGCTGTGGTATGTTCAGCATGTGTTGACTGAATTTGCTTCTACCCACATTATGTAAATGAAATTGCTTTTGGAACCGAGTCTGCTGCTAGTAAAAGAGAGAACACAACAAAACCTTATCTGCAAGATGAATTCAGACACAATCACTGTATCTCGAAATAAACTAATAAATTCATTTGTGCACAAACACAGCTGGGTACATGTCCATAGACATGCTCTTATCCTCTGCTAACCATGCACGGTCATTACAGTACAAACCTCTCTAGACCTCTGGTAGTGTAACAGTTATGATATACTCAAGCACGCACACACACAAGCATTTTGCAAAGTCATGAGAGCAGATCGATATAACGTAGTTGCTCACATGGGTTTCCCATTGAAGCGATTCATCCTCGCTTGCCTGCTTGCTTTCTCCATCTCCCCCACATTTTCTGCTCTCCCTCCCACTTTTTACCTCACAGCAGCAGCTGTCAATTATAAGACTGAAACTTTCTTTGTTCCCATAGGGTGCCAAACACACACACACACACACACACACACACAAACACACATAGGCGTCTCCCCCATGGACTTGAATTTGAGTGAATGTCAGTCTCCTCTGCGACATGGGGAAAATCAAACTCCACTCCTATTGGACTGGCATCTACCCAGAGAGAAAAAAGTACAAGGGACCAGAGGAGGGAATAGGGAACAAAATGCTTCAAAAAACAGAGCAGGGTATGACAAAAGAGCAGTTTAAAAAAGACCAGAATAGAGCAGCATGGACGATATGAAATTGTAACTTTGTTAAATTCTAATTCAGTATTCAGTACTCAACCCCATAAAGCTCCCAAGATATAAATAGCAATCACTTATATATACTTGCATATAAAAACTATGTAAATACTTCTAAATGGGTCTTCTGCTCTCCCGTACAGTGGTGAACTGTTCTGACCCCGGTCATGTGGAGAATGGCGTGCGCCAGTCCGGCCTTCGTTACCCAGAAGTCTTCAGCTATGGTGTGACTGTAGCAATCCACTGCAAACGAGGCTTCTACCTTTTGGGTTCTGCACTCCTTACATGCCAGCATAATGGACTGTGGGACCGGCCAATCCCTCGTTGCCTAGGTATGGATGAACAAATGAAGGTAGTCAGGGAAATATTTGGTTCGACTGAAACAGTGGCAATACAGCTGTAACAGAAGCAAATACTGAATGAAAGCCACTGGCTTATAAGCAAAATGTCTTTCCTGTTGTGAACAGAAGAATTCTGGGATTTTTTTTATAAGAACATGCCTTCAAAAAAGTAGTCACAAGCAGGTGGCTTTTTTTTTTTTAGTTTTCTGGAATAGTTATTTGAGGACTGAAATAGCCTAAAGAGCCTTTGAGAGTAAGATAAGGAGGAGTGAATGAGAGAGTGAGAGCAAACGAGAGGGTTCAAGAAAGAAAATGGGAAGAAAGTAATCATAAAAGAAAAGGGTATGAAAGAAAGAGTCTCATAAGGCTATAGGTAGTCTTGTTAGAAAGCTACCATGGCTGATAGAAACAGAGAGATTAAACTAGAGAGTGATAGTGAGAAGGAAGCAGATGCACAGATGAAGAGGGGGACAGAAGGAGGTGAACAAAAGTGCAGAATGAAGACACAGTAACAGAGGTGTAGAGATGAGAAATCAAGACAGAGAGGAAGGAAGGGGCAGACACCGGTGAAGCACTTGGCGTCTGTGCATCGAGCGTTGCATTTGAGAAACAAGGTCTTATCGGAAAATTGGGGGGAAAGGGGTGATGACAGAGGGGCAAGGAGAGGATGGAGTAATACGATTTGGGGGTAAGGAGAGATATCGGAGGACAAGTCATTTGGCAGCAATAGAAAATCGAGAGCAGTTCCATATCAGTGTCCTCCAGAAACTTGTGTTTTGTAAAACATAGATTTCTTCGAAGCTGAAGAAAAAAATTGGGCGTCTGTTGCTTAAACGCTTTGGAATGGTTTTTTTCTAGTTTTCTACATAGAAGAAAAGCAGAGATGCTTTCAGTGTTGTCTGGCTGAAGTGAATTTAATTTCAGATGAGTTATTGGTTTTCTCTCCCTCGCTCAGGCAATTCAGTTGAACTCAATAAGCTTTACTTGCATGCCCGTATGCCACAATGTGGTGTAAGCAAGGCAGGTTTAATTATTTATGTGCATAAGTTATATTGTACAGTTGCAAAGTCATAATAAGTACTCTTCTAATGGTTAAGGTGCATATCACACAACCAAAACATCCTTGGTTGTCTTCCAGTTCACCTTGGTTGAATAGCTAGCGCCTCTGTCTCATGCTAGATTTAATGTCTACACTTCTTTCTTTTTGCAATCCCTGTTTGTGTATTTTGACACAAGCACGCACACACAAAAACAACAAGGGCTTGCATTAATCCCACCCCTCTTTTGCTGAAAACACTCTCCTGTTTGCTGTCTCTGCAGTGACCCAGCTGCACAACCTGAAGCAATAGTATCTGTAATCTATAGCTGGACGCATCCGCACTCAAACACACACACTCAGACACATACACAAGCACTCACACACTAAACCCTTCTCTATCTCTTTCAATCTCTTACTGTCTCTGTAGCTATTTCCTGTGGTGACCCTGGTGTACCCCCTAATGTAGTAGTATCTGGGACCAACAGTTGGACATACGGTTCAGTACTGCAGTACTCTTGTCTACCTGGTGGAGTGCTTGTGGGCAATGCTACTCGCCACTGTCAGGAAGATGGTACATGGAGTGGAGCACCACCCTACTGCACTGGTAAAGTCAAAGTAGTTGATATACCTGCATGTCTAATAGACACGATTTACATTTTGTGCAGGATTAGGGCTAAGCTGAATGATTCACTGTTGCTGTCACACATATTTGCACTCAAAGCACACAATAAGTCTGTGCCTGTTTTTACACATAAGGTAAATGTACTGCATCTATACTGAGGCTTTCAACAAGGAAATATATATCAAGAAATGCCTTTTTAATAAGGGTTTGCAGAGCACAATTACTAAAATAAAATATTACAGTATGGCAAGCACTCCTGCTCACAACAACAGTGTGCAATTTGTGCCAATCAATCAATCTTTATTCCAGACTCATGGTTCATAAAAACAAGCATGACAGTCACATAAAATACATCAACAAAAAAAAAGAAAAAATACACTCAGATCACCTTCCCACAAAGAGACAGTTGTACCCGTCTCTGCTGGTGTTGAGCCACCTTTGTCTCTTCAGTGATAAGCTCATGGCATCACTATAGGCTGCATAAGGTTTATGTAGATTCACTTTCCTATAGTTTGACCACAAGTATGAAGTATACAGAGATGTACAGTATGCTCTAAAAAGAGAACTCTTCTGGTATTTGATCTATAATAAGATGTCCACTGACCTCATTACAGACAATAAGATTATTATCTGACTATTTAAATTCGGAAAATCTTAGATGTTTGTCCTCATTGGTTCTACAAATGATGACAGTGCTCTTACGGGCATGGTATCTAATATCATGTTCCAAACCATAAGCAGAATGTAATGTATGCGAAGGAGCTGCTGGAGACTAGCACTACCTGGACTGAAGACCACAAGATTATCTGCACATACACACAGAATGTACCATCTAATCTGATAAAATTACTTACTGTTCTTTGTATTTGTTTATTTGTATCTATATCTTTACTGTACCCTGAGCTCTGAGAAAAACAATTTTGTTCAGCTACGCAGTCCTTATTCTGTGGTGTTAAAGACAAAAAGGTTCACGCTGACTTTGGAGCTTACATGTACACTACCAGTCAAGTTTGGACACACCTTCTGATTCAATGGGTTTTCTTTATTTTCATAACTATTTACATTGTAGATTCTCACTGAAGGCATCAAAACTATTAATGAACACATATGGAATTATGTAGTAAAACTCAAAACATATTTTATATGCGAAATGGTTTTCCAACAGTCTTGAAGGAGTTCCCAGAGATGCTGGGCACTTGTTGGCCCTTTTGCCTTCTGGCCAGGCCATCTGGTGTAGCACTCCATCACTCTCCTTCTTGATCAAATAGCCCTTACACAGCCTGGAGGTGTGTTTGGGGTCATTGTCCTGTTGAAAAATAAATGATGGTCCAACTAAATGTAAACTGGATGGGATGGCATGTCACTGCAGGATGCTGTGGTATCCATGCTGGTTCAGTATGCCTTCATTTTTGAATAAATCCCCAACAGTATCACCAGCAAAGCACCCCCACACCATCACACCTCCTTCTGCGTGCTTCATGGTTGGAATCATGCATGTAGAGACCATCTGTTTACCTTTTCAGACACATCGGGTGGAACCAAAGACCTCAAGTTTGGACTCATCAGATCAAAGCACAGATTTCCACTGGTCTAATGTCCATTCCTTGTGTTTCTTGGCCCAAACAAATCTCTTCTGCTTGTTGCTTTTCCTTAGTCGTGGTTTCTCAGCAGCTATTTGACCATAAAGGCCTGATTCATCTTCTCTGAGCAGTTGATGTAGAGATGTGTCTGCTATTGGAACTCTGTGTGGCATTTATCTGGGCTCTAATCTGAGGTGCTGTTAACTTGCGATTTTTGAGGCTGGTGACTCAGATGAATTTATCCTCAGCAGCAGAGGTGACTCTTGGTCTTCCTCTCTTGGGGTGGTTCTCCTGTGAGCCAGTTTTGTGTTAGCGCTTGATGGTTTTTGCAACTGCACTTGGGGACACAGTAAAAAATGTTTGCAATTTTCCGGACTGACTGACCTTCAGATCTTAAAGTAATGGTGGACTGTCATTTCTCTTTGCTTAGCTGATTGGTTCTTGCCATAACATGAATTCTAACAGTTCTCAAATAGGGCTGTGTACCAACCTGACTTCTGCACAACACAACTGATGGTCCCAACCCCATTAAGAAGGCAAGAAACTCCACAAATGAACCCTGACAAAGGCACACCTGTGAAGTGAAAACCATTTCAGGTGACTACATCATGAAGCTCATTGAAAGAAGGCCAAGGGTTTGCAGCACTGGCAACAAAGCAAAGGGTGGCTACTTTCAGGAATCCATATTTAGAGTTATTTGTCCATTTTTCTTTGCTACATAATTACATATATCTTGCTTCATATATTTGTTGTCTTCAGTATTTATCTACAATGTAGAAAGTAGTAAAAATAAAGAAAAAACATTAAATGAGAAGGCGTGTCCAAACTTTTGACTGGTAGTGTACATACATTATGATCATTATAGTACAATGAACTGGCTGCATCCTTGAATGTATAATTGGGGCCAGAAGTTTACATACAATCATCATGGCCACAAATGTCATGGTAACTTGGGGATCCGTATGCTATTTATTGTTGATAAAACAATAATGAGAATAGGAAAGGTACTCTATGAGGCAGTAAAATTAGATTAAAAAAAAACCTGTGGTAACTAAATTAAATGCTTGCCTGTTAAAGGGTTTGTATTTTCTGAAAATATTTTACAGAAAAACTGACACAAAATGAAGAAAGACCAACAGCAAACAGCTACATTCACCTTTTTCCACAAGGGAATATAAGCATTTCAAGGCAGTTTAGTTCTGGCCTCACAAGGCCTTTAGAATACAGCCCTGTTATCAGGCTTGTTGAGGATGTATTAAAGGATTGCACACCAGATGATCAGTGGGACTCTACAGCTTCCTCTTTCTTTCCAGACAGCAACAGACGCCTGTTACTGTCTGGAGTAGTGCCATTTAGTTCCCCATAAATTACTGTGCAAATATCAGTTGTGTCAGGAGGCAGATCCTATCAGAGAACTGACTTCTGTACAGGTGATGACATGATGCTAAATACCCATGATGACCCCAGTTTATGACTGTGGTTCGCAATTAGACACACCCATTCAAAAAGGGACAGGGAGTGATGGAGTAATACCTGTGACTGTCATTATAATTTATTCAATTACATAGATATATTATATTGCCGGCGCATTGTAACAGACAGCTGTCCAGTTGTGACAGTTTATGTAATCAGGGTTTGGGGGTGCCAGTCAGGTCTCTCTCCTGACATATAAGATTAGTGACATATATGAATGTTTTACCCTTGAAATACCTCACACAGGATGCAAACAGATTAGTGCTTATCACCCTAAACATTAAATGAAACAAACCCATAAACCACAGCTTTCTTCACAAAACTCAAATGTATTCACACACAGGAAACAATAGTCATATAATGATGATTCTTTTCTTCAACAGTTCTTTAACTTAAATATAATCCATGGCTCGTGTTTGATTCAATTCAGTCCCCCCAAAAAATAAAAATAGGAAAAAAGGGAAAATGTAGCAGTCCACATTCTATCACTCACCAGTCAGCTCCAGGGAAACAAAATGAAAAACAACATAGGAAGAAAACTCCACTCTGCGTTTTCCACTCCAGCAAAGGGAATCCCAAACAGCTGTGCACAGCGGCACAACAAAAATCTGTGCTCAGCGGCACACAAAGTTCAGCTTGCAGCAGCAACCACAGAAACAACCAGAAGATCAGACTCACGGTACTGGTGCTGTTCAGGCACTTCACTGCCACCTCGAGCCACTGAGAAATCCTCCTGTTTGAGAGCGAGATGATCCCCCCGTTGGTTTCCACTGGCGCGTTTCTTTTGAAACTGACAGTGGGGCGTTCCAACCAGAAACACTGGACTGGGCTGCTCTGTGTCGGAGGACTTCCACTCCAAAAGGAATTGGGGGTGTGGCGGTGAGTTTTGTGGTCACATCATATTGTAGCGAGCTCAGGCAGGGAAGAGAGACAGAGGTTTCGTTTGGTCGTGCTACTCCAAACTTTTACGGGGAGCACAGCCGTTTATTAACTCAGTGCTCTAACACACACCGCTAACCACAGACAACAACAACAATGGCGCTCTCTCAACCTCCCCCACACACACGGTCACCGAGAGAGCACGCCACCCTGTAACCATGGCAACACTAACTCTGTCGCCTGGAACAACAGAAACTTAACAGTCCAAACCCAAACAGACCTGACCCGCTACACAGCCCCCACCTAA
>VVHJ01026202.1:0-10669 GCA_015107715.1 Tylochromis polylepis
ACCTGTTTCATCTGTGCTTACAGTATAAAGACAACTGCATCGAAGACACCACTGTTGCTTCAGGCAAAAATTAAAAGCACTCTTTTCCTCAAAAAGTCAGTAGAAACCATTTCAAGAAATCAAATGCCACCCTGTCTTATAACAGTTTGTAGGTTAAGGTAAAGGGGCGTCCACACATGAAGCATCTACCAGTGATGTGGCAGCCAGCAACTAGAAAGTCAGTGACATTTAGTAACTCATAGCGAGTATGGGCCAAATAACCACTGGTGGTGCAAAGTAATAATAATAATAATAATAATAATAATAATAATAATTATTATTATTATTATTATTATTATTATTATTATTATTATTATTATTATTATTATTATTATTATTATTATTACAACAACAACAAATTAATCAAAATGTATTTTTGAAAACTCCAAGATAAGTCCTTTTGTTCTATTTTTAGATTTTACATAAAAGACAGGCTCAGCTTCTGGGTGTGAATCCTGCTGTCTTTCTGATGGCCAGCAGGGGGCAACATCTATGGCTGCTGAAACAAGTCAGTCTGTAGAAGTCTATGAGAAAGTGATCTGACATCTTACTTGACCTGTTACCTCAGTGAACACTTTTATGATGAGTTTATGGTCTCTGTTGCTAGTTTAAAGTCTTACTGAGTCAAACGTGATTATTACATTTGAAGTAAAAGAAGGATCATAAAACAGGATCTAAGTTAGTGACTGACAGCTCATCCGGTATCCTTCAGGTCCCGCAGCTGGTCATGTCGGGATTCAGAAAGCTGAGGTGGTGGTGTAAAACTCTGAGCCCAATAGTTGAAAAACAAGATTTCAAAAACTGTTGTGTGACGTCAAACGCGTCTTCATCCACCACCACAGTATCTACATCAGTCTGACTCCAGTTTAGGGTGAGTAAAGCAGGCACGTGTTGATGAAAGTTTCTCCTCCTCAGAGCCCTGCATCACCTGAACTGCCTGAAGATGCTGGTGGAAGAACCCCAACAGAAACGCAGAGTGGCAGAGGAAGAGAAGGACGATGACGAGGGGCGCTACTCGTCCTCATCTGTCGACAGACTGGTCTGCTCTCAGCAGGAACCCTCCGGAAACTGAACGTTCAAAGGAAGCTCGCTGTGCCAAAAGCCTCAATAGTGTCTGCTCTGTATTTGTGTATTTTATATAAGAAAGTGCAATTTTTTTTTTTAAACACTAATACAACCAAGAGTTTAAACCATACCGTGAACCTTTTAAAGTCAGGAAGTTTCCTGGACTGTTCTCTTTCTCAGACTCTGAGGAAGAGTCAAAACACAACAGTAATTTAAAAGAGAAGAAAATGAGAAGGACAGACTCTGAGACGAGGCAGAAAGATGCCACATCTTTTATATTCTGAATGTGTCTTAGTGGTTTGTGAATGTGCCAGTATGGATGGATGGGCTTGATGCTTGTTGGTGCACAGACAGTGTTGTATTGATGGGTTTCATTCTGTTTGTAGACAGACTGTGGGTGCCATAAAGAGTTACACACACTCATTCCTGTTGGAAAGGAAGGGGTCACCGGGCAGTGTTCAGCCAGAGGGAAGAGACATCATCAGTGCTGTTGTCAGTGATAGCTAACAACAGCAGATTCTTTTCAGTTCCTTGCAGGAATAATAAATTGTCTTCACTGTAGAAAAGATGTACATGTGGAAGTACAGCATGTACTACTGTGACAATCCAGTCCCATTTCCTGAATTTCTGAAGGCTCAAGACTAGCGTTTTGAAAATTGAAGTATTGAGCCGGGGGGGTCCAGGGTGTCCATCTTTATCTGGGACTGCACAGCATTTTTTTATGAGGGAACGTAAAGTCACCCAAAATTAACAAACTTTGCAGGTTTTGTCAAATATGATAGAAATTAACAACAACAACAAAAAAGAAGCAGAAAGATTTGAAGAAATAGTTTTTGTCTGTTTTGTTTGAGTTGATTTTTCATTTTTGCAGGGGGGGAAGGATTTTGACACAGTATGTGTGTGACATAACTGAATAAAAATTACAATTGTCAGATGTGGCTAAAAAAAAAAGCCAATTTGTAGATCCATCCAAATGGAAACCCAAAAACCAGACAGAAGAAGAGCTGAGATCATAAGACTTAAGTTGCTGTTTTTATATACACAAACACATATATATACATGTATATGTTTATACATGCTAAATGATACTCTGGTAATGTGCAATCTATTGTATTTGTAAGTCTGATATCAGATAAAGACCATTTCTCTCAGTGTTATTGTCCTTCATACATCTTCAGGTTCAGGTTACTGTATTTGTACCCGTAAGTAGATTTGTTGTGCAGCTGTGAGTCCTCCATCCTCACATGCACACTCAATACAGCCATAACAGACAAAAATTGCACATAGTACAAAAAAAAAAATCTGGCCAGCGTAGTTGGATCTGACAGTAAAACCAGGGGATAATCATTTAGAAAATTATCATATTAAAAAAAATGTCCCTTTTCTCAACTAAAGGATGAAACCATCAGGAAAGACTTTCCAGAGGTCAAAGGTCAAAGCAGGAGTAGGGTCATTTTCCCTTGGAGTAACAATCAGACTTTATTTATTGATCAGAGGAGTTGCCCCTGCTGGCCATTAGAAAGAATGTAGGTTCATAGTACTTCTGCATCAGCTTCACTTTTCAAACATCAAAGATATGAAACCAGACGGTGTTTCCTCCACCTCCATCCTCAGGATGACAGGACTCACACTGGCACAGAGGAACTTTAACCCTCTGATGCAGGAAGTATTTTTATTCACCTCTGGGTGAAGAAGACACCTGAGCTTAAATGTTTAATGTGTGCCTCTGGCTGCTCAGCTTGTCTTTGCACAGCTCTCATTAAAACATGTTTTGGCTGACGATCTCCATGGTGTCACTTCTTTGTTTAATACAACTAAAAGTTAGTTTCAGATATCGATCACTACTCGATCAGACATCTTATGTTACGACCAGATGTTGACCCTCCCGTCGCTCCCTGCTGAGATCACAGTCTCCCCCTTGTGGTCAAAGGTCACGCTCTGCACACTGTCCCTGTGTCCCTCCAGGCTGCTCACACTGCCAGAGTCCACCTCTACCAGTTTCACAAAACCGTCGCTGTTGGCAACCACCAGCGTCTTCCCCGAGTGGTTGAACGCCACCTGGTTGGCACTAAGCGGCCCGGTGTCTGCAGCAGCCATCGGCGATGTGGGTTTTCTCGTGTCCCACAGGTTGATGATGCCGGAAGAGTCACAGGAGGCCACCGTGCTGGTCGCTGAGCTGAAGGCAGTGTGGTTGCAGGGGTGACGATGTCCGAGAAAGGTGGTTGTGCAGACGCCCAGCCTGGCGTCCCACAGGGCGAGGGTTTTGTCAGCGGAGCAGGTGAGGAGGAGGTTGGAGGAAGGTAGGAAGCAGACGCTGTTGACGGAGGCGGTGTGGTGGCGCAGCGTGAGGCGACAACGCTGGCTGTTTAGGTCCCACAGCTTTGCGGTTCTGTCGGCGGAGCAGGAGGCCAGGAAGGGACCACACGAGTGAAAGGAGCATGCCCAGGTGGGCTGGGCGTGGCCGGAGAGCGTCAGCACGCAGCAGCCACGAGAGAAGTCCCAGAGCCGCACCTGCAGGAGGAAGTACACACCTGTAACCAATGAGGTAGCTTTATTCTGTGATGTCATCAGGACCACCTTACCGTTGTGTCTCCGCTGGTTGTCGCCAGTTTTGATCCATCTGGGTGAAAGCTACAGCCGGACAGCCAATCAGAGTGACCCTCACCTGTCAGCAGCATCTCACCCATCTGGCAACACACAGTCAGTGATGTCACACGTCAGTGCATCAGCCAATCAGAGTGACCCTCACCTGTCACCTCCCCACCTCCTCTCAAAGCTCCACAAACCCTCCTCATCTCCTCTTAGAGCTTTGACTTCCTCTCACCTTTTCTCCGTCTTCTGGGAGAACCCACAGCCTCCAGGTGCGGTCGTCGCTGGCGGAGACCAGGATCAGTTTTCTTGGATGCAGGTCGATGCAGCTGATTGGCTGTTGGTGCGCTCTTATGGAGCATGTGAGGCTGAAAGATCTCGAGCTGTTCCCTGTGTGAGAGTTCACCTGTGCCAGGTGAGCCCTTGGGAGCCCGCTGCAGGGGGGGAACTCTGAGTCCTTCGGGTGTGCGGCGCTCTTTGCTGGTGGTTGCTCAGTGCTCCTCCTCCTCCTCCTCTCCTCCACCTGCGCTGGTGCAGGGTCTGTGCTGCTTTGCAGTCTCTCTCTGTGGAAGTTGAGGAGCATGTTCTGCCTCACAGCTGTTTGGTATTTCTCCTCCAGTTGCCTGAGTGCAGGCTCGTAGGACTCCAGATGTTTCTTCAGGTGTTTGAAGTCCTCCGTGAGCCTCCGTTTGTCCTTGGAGACTCGCTGGTGCTGCAGCCGGTGGAAGTCCCGCTCCCTCTGCATCTTCACCAGACTCGCTCCTGCACCCAGCACCTCCTCCCTGAGCAGCTCCGTCTCTGCGCGCACCGCCTCCAACTCGCTCTGGAGGAGGAGTCGGTGTGTGAGAGCATCGGAGATGAAGTAAACCCCCGGGGCCGCCGTGGCTGCGGTCTTAAGTGTGTCTGTGAGGCGCCTGACCGCCGAGCCGTACCACTCCATCTCAAAGCGGCTCAGAGTCCGCGCCAGGCCGGCTCTGCGCAGGAAGTTCCTCAGGAAGTCGTCCACCGCCTCGGGGATGTTTGACAGAGTTTGCGCTTGTGGCGATTCAGGATTTCTCTTGGGAGCTGCTGAAGAGGAGAGAACCTCCTCAGACTTCTCCTCCTCTTCGTCCTCCTCAGCACTGCTCCTCTCCTCCTCCTCCTCTTCCTCCGCTCCTTCCCTTCTTCTGTCTGACATTTTCTCTCCTTCGCCTCGGAGGTTATTGTTTAAGCGTTGCTATGGTACCAGCGTGTTACCGCCGTAACCATGTGACCCCGCGCGTATGTTTGTTTAATAAGTTTTGTGGTTATTAAAATGCATACATATTTTACATTTTCAATGTTTTAAATTATTTGTTTTCGTGCTTTTTTTTATTTTCCGTTTTTCTTCCTTCGAGTGTTTTTAAATTTTCAATTGTAATTTTTTAATTGTTTCTTTTAGCGTAAGGAAATATAAAAATAACATTAAAAAAATATTGATTATACAAATAATACTCTCTCATCATAATGTTGTACATTTAAGAGGAAAAAAATGTAACTTACAATGGATATAAAGAAAAAGTCCTTTGTCTAAAATTTCACTTTAAAGTCATACATTTGTAATAATTTTCGGAGATTAAAGACACAAATATACAAGACGAAATGACTGTGATTTTATTTTTCTGTTGCTTTTTAACACTTTTAACAGCTGTCTTTTTGCTCCAGCACGTACACTAATGCTAGTTAATTTTTTAACTATTAAAGAAATACAGGGTCATATAATGGGGGTAATATTCAGAGAGGAAAACGTATGAAAATAGAGCTAATACTGGACCACACAAAAAATGCTACATTCTTTGTAACATTTTTGCTGATACTAATGATATGCATTTTCACAAAATTTTCTAAACAAGGGTAAACGTGTCCTTGAAAAATATACCCCCACCCCCATCCTCCAAATTAAGAAAAATAACATGAAGAAAAATATATATGCAGAGTACTACAACAGTGGTTAACTTTAAAGAAAGTAAAAACAAATGTTTTTAAAGAGACTTTAATTCGTTTCCACAATAAGCTGTTGAGGTTCGCAGCGAACATCGATGCTGAGCACGGGCCGGTGGTTTTATTGACAATATCCGGCACAGGTGTATTGAGACGTGCTGACCGACAGAGGGCGCGCAAGTCGCACAGTGTGCGGCTGCGTTATATGTTAGCTCATCACATGACTGTCAGGAGGAAAAATAGAGCAGGAAGAGCGTTTGCTTTCTCTTTGTTGCTGTAAACATTTAATTTTCACAATAAGACGGAAGAGCAGCTCTGTGTTTTGAACATTCATGAATCTAAAAAAGCGTAATTCTGTTTCTGGGTGGTGACGGTTCACTTTCATAGTGCTGAAACCAAAGAAAAAGACCAAGGTAAACTTCGCTTAAAATTTGCTTCATTTAAAATAATCTGGATTATCCTCCGAGGTACGTTAATATTAAGACGTGATTTTATTATTTATTATGTTATAACATAATGAATGTTAATTCGGCATGGATTTGGCCAGTTTAATGTGAGAGATTTTGTGAAATAGTGAAAAAAAAACCCTATTCGAGTCGTTTGTTCTGGTGGCACACTTGATGCTAAAATGCAGCTAACTGCAACTGCTGTGTCTCTTCAGATTTAAAATAATACATTTTCTGAAATCAGTCAATGTTGACATCGTTTGATGTTTGCTGGGATGGATTGTCAGTCTGAATTTAACCTTACTTTTCCCGTGTGTACGGATTAATAAGATTTTCAAATGGAGTCTGGCCGAAGTGTTTTTAGCAACAAAAAGTGGTGGAAGAAATCCAAATAAAAAAAGTTGAATTTACAAAGCTGTATCTTTATGTTGTGCTTAAGACTTTTAAGGATCTGAAGTGCACTTTCTTTTTTTCTTTATAACTATAAACGTCCCGCTGTGGATGCATAACGGTGATCTAATGTTGTTTTAAGTTAGCGGACAGTGCATGAAGAGGAAGTGTTTTAAGGGAATTATTGCTAATGGAGTGAACGTTACTAAACTTTACAAAGAACCTGTGCAATATTACCTCTTAAAATGGACCCAATTAACATGGTAACTCTGAACGACATTAAGTGGGTTAGATTATCGTGTTAATATTGGGATGTTAGTGTTTTAAAGCCTATTAAATAATCACTGACGTAAAGTAACTAAATACATTTTCTCAAGTAATTCTGCATGTTTCACAGCTCAAAATAATCCTTCTTTTTTATTATACCGCCTATTGTTTTTTGCACTGTCTCAAACAACCTGCTTTAGCTCCTCCCACTTTAAGACACCTTTCTTCTAATTGGCTGTCTTCTGTAAACAGAAGTTCTGTGACTGAGATGACTAGAAATAAGGAAAATAGGTCCACTTAAATTACTCAAATGTGTAGGAACATTATACTGAATAGCGGTGAAAAAGAGAAAATTCTGTCTGCTTAAAATAATGTGTGGAAACTTTAAGGTAGTCTGAATCCTTTCTTCATCTACTTTATTTATAAACATTTTCATGCAGTGATGTTTATAGATTTTTCTTCTGAAGAAAATATATCTACACATTTTTGTTACCTCAGTATTAGCAGAGGTCGTAAACTAATGTATCAGGAGAAAAACATGCTTGCCCACTTGGATACTAGGAACGGGGCTTATGCTAGACTGCTATTTATAGATTACAGTTCAGCACTTAATAGAATAGCCCCTTCCAGACCCCCCATCCCTGTGCAGGTGGATGATCAGTTTCCTGGCTGGCAGATCACAAATGGTTCCTGTGAACCACCATGCATCATCTCCTCTCACCCTCAACACCAGAGCGCCACAAAATTATGTGCTGAGCAGGACTGTTCTCAAATAATACTGGTATGAAATCAACCACCTTACACCTGGTATAAAGAGAGCAACCTTGAGCTGAACTCAGGAGACCAAGGAGACCATGAAAAAACAGAAGAGAATCTTCCACCCTCTCAGCTAAATGGGGGCTAGGTAGAGAAGGTGGATAACTTACAGTAAAACCCTGCTGAAGAAAGCCCATCAACGCCTCTACAACCTCAGACGATTAAAGGACTTCAAACTCCTGCTCAGGGCTCTCAGGAACTTCTGCACTTTTGAGAAGAGGGCATCACCCCCTGGGCATGACCATTTAGCCATTTAGCTTATTTAGCTGAGAGAAGAGGATGTGTACATCAGACAGTGCAGATCCAGAGCTGAGAGGATCACAGGAGATTCTTCCAGCCACCCTAACAGCTGACTGTCATACTGCCATCAGGGAGACACTACTGTGTGCTGGCTGCCAGCACAGAAACAATATTTGACCTTTGACCTTTGACCTTCATGCCATCAGACTGCTAAATGAGACTGCAGCTTAAGCTCACACCACCCACCAGCCACACATTACTCAGCTACCCAGTGAGATCAACAGTTTGAATGTCTGTCAGCTAATATTTAAAAAAAAAAAAAGTTTATTGGAATTCTTCTGTTTATGCCTTCTTCTTTATTTGTGTACGGCCGGAGTGCTGCATAAGCATTTAGCTGGGTATTATACTTATATATTAAAACTTCTTTAGTAAATGTCTTTATACTTTCGAAGAACCAAATGACTACAGGAGACACAAACCGAATAATCGTAATAAACGCTGACTTGTTCCCTGTAGGATCAGAGGTCACCATGGGCTCTGCGGTGGAGAGAACAGATGAGCACGTGAGGGAATATCTGATCTACCGTGGCTTCACCAACACTCTGAAACATCTGGACAATGACATCAAAGCCGACAAGGAGAAAGGCTTCAGGGTACGGCTGGCAGAAACGTTGTTGGATGTATTTCTGTTTCCTCACACAGCCTCACAGTCACAACATCTGGAGGTTGGAGAAAGGGGCTGGCAATGGTGCTTCTATTTCAGGTTTTTGAAGAAGTTTCTTCTTTCAGCAGAAAAGGACGCTGAATAACTTTTCATTATTTTTGTGCTGTGCAGGTGGATAAAATCATCGATCAGCTGCAGCAGTTTGTCCAGAGCTTCGACCTGGCCGGTTTGAAGGAGTACTGGCTCTACCTGGACAAACGTCTATTCAGCAGACTCGAGGATGTTTACAGATCCACCGTCAACAAGCTGAGGATCAGCCTGTACAGATACTACATCATCAACACCGTGCAGGTATCACCTCGTGGAGAAATTGGACAACGTGCTGCATGTTTCTGAAACAAAGATTTAAAAATCTCTCGTCCTTCCAGAAAGGAAACCTGGAGAAGACTCAGGAGTTTTTCCAGAAGCAGGCGTCAGAGCTGCAGGGTCAGGCCGAGTGGCGTGATTGGTTCATCCTGCCGTTTATCTCCTCCCCTGAGCAGAACCCCACCTTCTGTCAGTACTTCTCCCGCCAGTGGTCTGACACATTCCTGGTTTCACTGCATAACTTCCTGTCAGTCCTCTTCCAGTGTATGCATATCCTTGAGCTTGAAACACACAGCCTTAATATTCAAGATGCTCCGACAGTTTAGAGGTGGCTGCGCTGATCTGCTGAAATTCAGTTTTCAGTCCTTAACTTGTTTCCCACCTCAGCCTGTCCTGCTCAGCTTTGATGCTGAAGTCCAGAAGATGACCGGCTTGACGGAGGAGAATGAACAGCTCCGTCAGCTGGTGAGAAAGAGCCTTTCATTTTAAATTAAATCAGTTTTGTATGAATAATGTAGATTATAATTAACAAAGATTTATATCACTGAAATTCTCTTGGAATTTAGCGGAAAAGTCATCCAGTCCGGAGCTTTTTCTGGGTGTGATTTATGGCCTAATTTGTTCAAAAGTCCTATGACTGATGCCATCGTTTACTTTAAATCACCCATCATGTATTTTAAATTAAGTCTCGTTATTTAGCTTAAAAATTAATGTCAGTGTGTTTCCAAAAGTTCTGTTTACTTCTTAAAATCAAATCCTATTAAGTCTCATCGTATGAATCCCATGATTTGGTCAGCACTCCCTGTCTCTTTATTAGGTACAACTTGGTCATACTCCATTGAAACACCTTTTGCCTTCAGAACCACTTTAATTCTTCATGGCATAGTTGACAAATCTGCTCTCTTAGAGGTTGATATCAAGTGATTGTGGAGGCCATTTGAGTACAGTGAACTCATTGTCCTGTTAAAGAAATCAGTTTGAGATGATTTGAACTTTGGAACATATCGAATTGTCCCAGAAACATCCATAGTAAAATGCTACATTGTGCTCATAAAGAGATGGAAATGGTTGACAACAATACTCAGGTAGGCTGTGGCATTCACTTGGTACTAAAGGGCCAAAAGTGTGCCTGGAAAATATCCCCCACACCATTACACCACCCACCACCAGCTTGAACCAAGACAAGATGGATCCATGCTTTCATGTTGTTTACGCCAAAGTCTGATGCTACCATCTAAATATCTCGGCTGAAATCAAAACTCATCAGACCAGATGACATTTTTCAAATCTTCTGTTGTCTAGTTTTGGTGAGCCTGTGTGAATTACAGCCTCAGTTTCCTGTTCTTAGCGGACAGGAGCAGAACCCAGTGTGGTCTTTTGCAGCTGTAGCCCAGTACATCCAGAGTTGCTCTACATATTTATGTTGTAACGAGTGGTTATTTGAGTTACTTTTGCCTTCCTATCGGCTTGAAGCAGCTGAGAAACTGACCTCAACAAGACATTTTCACTGAGAAAACTGCCACTCGCAAGATATTTTCTACCTTTCATCCTATTCTCTATAAACCCTAGAGATAGAGGTTGTGTGGGAAAATCGCAGTAGACCAACCAGCCCGTCTGGCACCACCAACCACGCCACGTTTAGAGTCAGTTAAGTCCCATTTGTTCCCCATTCTGATGCTTAGTTTGAACTTCTGCTGGTCGTCTTGACCATGTCTACATGCTTAAATGCACTGAGTCGCTGCCATGCGATTGGTTTATTTGATATTTGAATTAACAAAAAGTTGGACAGTAGTACCTAAAAAAAAAAAAAAAAAAAAAATGCAAAAAC
>VVHJ01026202.1:11621-22088 GCA_015107715.1 Tylochromis polylepis
CACTTTACATTTTTACACGCTGACAGAAGGCGATAGACCGGGCCAGCAAATACAGTTCAAATACAGTTTAATATACTCTAAAAAATATAAAAACATGACAAGTACATCATGATTGATAGAAATATGTTTTAAGAGGTTAGTTAAGAGGTTTTAAGAGGTTAGGGCTTTAATGGATGTGGAACCCGATCTGAAATGGACCCAGAAAAAACCCAAACCCAACACACTTACATTTTTTTTTAAAAAGGCATGCTAAGGAGCTAGTTGACTGATGATGGCTGATGATAAGGCGACCTAACTTTTGCAGTAAATGTTGTTAGACTTGTCAATTACACAGTCACTATTTTCTCTTCAAATTGTTAATTCAATGCATACTGATGGTGATAAACCACACCCACCTAAGTATTTTACACAAAAAGTGGTCTTGACAACAAACACGTGACGACCCATTTGGTTCTGAAGTGGACTGAAGAAGACCTCTTGCAAGAGGCCCTTGGATCCATCCATTTTCTTCCGCTTATCAAGTTCAGGGTCGTGGATGTGCTAAAGCCTATCCCAGCTGCCATAGGGCGAGAGGTGGGGTTAACTCTGGAAAGGCAGCCAGACTGTCCCAGGACCAACACAGAGAGACGGACAATAATTCATACTCACATTCACACCTAAGGTCATTTTCCCATCACCAATTAACCTTGATCCCATGCATGTTTTTGGACTCCAGGAGGAAGCCAGAATACCTGGAGAAAACCACGCAGCTACAGGGAGAACATGTAAACTCCACACAGAAAGGCCCCGACCAGATGGTGGATTTGAATCCAAGGCATTCTTGCTGTGAGGCGACAGTGCTAACCACTGAAGCAGAATCCCCTTGGTTCTAAAGTGGATTCATGAAGACTTTTACCAGGGAGCACTGAAAAAATGGACTTGATTTCCCACTTTTTTTGAGTAACGAAAAACCAGGCAGACCCAGAAAGATCTTTACCAGAGATCACTGATAACAAAGCCACGATACCCCACTTGATTCTGAGTAACTGAGAACCCTGGGGACCAGTGAAGATCTCTACCAGGAAGCCCTGAGAACAATAACATGATCCCCCACTTGGTTTCAAGTAACTGAGAACTATAGGGGCCAATAAAGATCTCTAGCAGAAAGTTCTGACTAAAAAGGCATGATACCCCACTTGGCTCTGAGTA
Source organism: Tylochromis polylepis (assembly GCA_015107715.1). Classification (NCBI taxonomy): domain Eukaryota; kingdom Metazoa; phylum Chordata; class Actinopteri; order Cichliformes; family Cichlidae; genus Tylochromis; species Tylochromis polylepis. The sequence continues at coordinate 12,810 of VVHJ01026202.1, forward strand.
ATTGAAAACCAAGTGGACCCATGAACATCTCTTTCAGTAAGCTCTAACAACAAACACATAGCTCCCACTGTAGTTGTGCGTATTAGGCAGCCAAGTGGATCCAAAGAGATCACCGCAAGGGAGCCCTGGGAACAAAGACTATTTTTCCCACCTGTTCTAGATCTCTCACAGGAAGAAGCAACACATCTTTGCCTGAGGATCTCAGACTGCACATAGATTTTTGGGCCAACACCCCCCCCCCCCCAAAAAAAAAGCTACTTTCGTCTGCGCCCTTGTCACAAGAGGTTGCCACAGCTCTGCATCTTTGATTTGGCAGTTTTATGTCAGATCCCCTTACTGACACAATCCCAAAGGGGAGTTGTGTCTCAATACAGTAAAATCTCAAGCATGGTTATGAAGAGAATTAGAAGTAATCTTAAAAATTGAAAAACCAACTGGTAAGCATAGTAGTCAGTGTAAAAAAAAAAATTGAAGTTTTTCAGGCAGTCAAAAGTCTAACAAGCTTACTTTTTACTTACTGATTGAGGTCATTAAAACTTGTATAATATTAGTATCTTTGAAAGTGATTCATCCATTTATGGAGGTCTTTGTTGGAAGGTCATAGCAGGACTGGACAGAAATGGCCTGTCACACCTTGGTTTTGATATTGTGCAAACAGGGTTGTTGCTTCATAATGAGAACTGCTGTACAAGTCCAATGAACAGCAACTGGTGAGCCAGCAACATGGTCATGGAACCCCAAGAACTATTGATGCTCATGGGGTCAAAAGGCTTGCTGGCAAAGAGCTATTGTAGTACAAATCATTGAAGACCTTGATTCTACTTTTTGTCAAAAAGTATCAGAACACACAGAGTACATCTCTACTTGTTCCAAATGAACATGTATAGCTGCAGACCAGTCAGTTTACACATGCGGACACCTATCAATCAACGAAAGTTCACTCAACTGGACAAGTGAGTGGCGCAAAAGGATGAATGCCAGATGCATGTTCATCATCTGCTTACAGAGGAAGAGATGGCAATATGTGATGAAACAAGGCAGAATAGCCAGTATGATATCGTGGGTCCTGGTGTTTATTGTGCTCACTTTTACTATCTAAAAATTGTCGCAAAACTCATAACCTTTCATGGCAGTGGCATTCGCTGATAGCTGTGGTCTTTTTCCTTGGATTCTGTGTGTAGTATGCTGTTTTAAAGCTTACTTGTTCTTTGCTTCGTTTGTAGGGACTTAGTCACGAGCCAGCGAGCTGTCAGCACTGCCACCACTCCTACCAGAAACTTCTTCTCTACATTCCTACCACAAGGCAGACGTACCCCAGGGAAACCACTGCAAACCATCTCTGGGTCCTCGCCAAGCCAGGCAGCAATGGGCAGGAAGGACCCACTGAGTAATCAGGTGAGTGCAAGGAATTGCCAGATTCATAGATTTAAAAATGACCTTGACTCACAGACTGGATGGTTGTTTATTTGAAAAAGTTGGGGGTTTTTTGGAACTAGTGACTCAGAGACGGGTCATCTTATGTTCTCTAGCTGATGATTGTATACAGAAATTGAAAGACCCTTCACTTTAGAAATTTGGCACTTGGGACAGTGTACCTTCTTCTGAGTTACCATCTCATCAGGAAGATGATAAAGAGTAACAAACCTTAATAAAGAAGTATCTCCAACTAGTTGGACTTTGGTGCTAGTTTCTAATTGTCTACATAGTCAAATGTATGGGTTATCTGGTTGTTGTTACGGGCTATTTGGCAACTGTACAACTGTTGTAAGAGCTTGGTTTGTATTGTCAGTAACAAGTCAGACTTGTTCCTGTTGGAACTAGTTAGAACCTTAGTTGGTGAGATCTGGACACCTCTTATGTGAGGTGTGTCGGGCGTGTGCAACCAGAAGGAGACTCCCAACGCAGATCCAGGACACACCGGAGAGGTCAAGTCTTTTAATTGGCTTGGGAACATACAAAAGAGCTGAAGTTTGGAGTAAGGGGGGTTATATTACCACCGTGATCTGGACTCAGATTAGTGCTAGATAATGGATAGGAAATGGCAAAGATTCATGATGTACAATGGGCGGTAACCAACCTGTCCAATAAGAGATGCCAGTTAAGGACTCTGCAGCAGACTAAACTTCACACTGATTCAGGATCAAGGTTTGATTGGGTTCATTGGGAGCATCCATTAGTATAATTAATATTGGTTGATGAATTCGATATTTTAATTATTTTCTACCACAAAGTTTTAAAACATTCCCTCAGGAAGTAATAACAAGCTGCACTGGTGTTCCAGTTTTCTGCATTTACGGTTGTAATCTTTTCCATCTTTTTTTAGCCTGTGAAATCTAAAGAAGCAGGCCAAGTTAAGGAGGTGAAGCCAGCATCTACCCAGTCATCAACCAGTGAACCAGTGGGCTCCCAGTCCCAGCTGTCTACAAACCAGTCAGGGAACCAGAATTCGAGACACAAAAGAATCCAAGATCATGAGAAGGAGAGGAAGGAGCTTTTCTCCAAACCACCACCACAGGTATGGGTACATCCTTTGAATATGCAACAAATCTCATGTCCTTAGTCTTACTTTACCTGTAGAGGTAAAGGTCAGCCATGTTCAAACAGTTTTGCGAGTGCTCAACCTGCACTTTCAATTAGTAGTCCCTTTAGTTTATGCTGGAAGACAAGAATTTTCTGGTCTGGTGACCCCTTTCATGTGTTATCTTCAGACACAAGAGAAGAAAGGGGAGCTGGGGGAGGTGGAGCCTTCTACTGAGTCCTCAAGCGAACCTACCGATTCCTCAAACAGCAGAAGCTGTGGTGCAGGCCAAGAGGAACCTCCCTTCATTAAACTCAGCCAGGAGGAGTACGGAGAACACCATTCGTCCATCATGCACTGCAGGTCTTCCTGTAACATTGTCACATTTCACCCACTTTTAGCATAAAAACAAAAACTCAGCCCTAATCAGTCTTTTTTTTCTTTTTGTTGCCCTTTGCTTGTTTTCCAGGGTTGACTGTTCTGGTCGCCGCGTCGCTAGCTTGGATGTTGACGGAGTCATCAAGGTAAACCTGCATTTCATAGTTATCAAGCTACGGTATTCTAATGGTATATACTGACAGGAAAACTCATGAAAGACCTCCTCCTCTGCCCCTCCTACTCCGTCAGGTGTGGTCATTCAACCCCATCATGCAGACCAAAGCCACCATCATGTCCAAATCTCCTCTAATGTCTCTGGAGTGGGCCACCAAACCAGACCGACTGGTAACAGCGTTTGCTTTCAGATACATTGATTTTATAAATATACTGCTAAGGTAACATTTTATCATGCACTAGGTCACCAATGATCCAACTAAGGCTAGGGTTAGGATTTCGTTACTTGTTTTCAGACAATTGTCTCTAATGCAATGCATACAGAACAATTGCACTGCCAAAATTAATTTACAAGACTTAATTTGAAAGTTAAACTCTCTTAGTTCCTTGATTTTTGCCTATTTAACACGTGGTTAAAACAAAACCCAACCCTAAGTCTAAACCCCAAGGTTTCTTGTGGCCTAGTTAATACACCAAACACATCTGTCCAACAATAAAATGTGTGTTTGCATGTGTGTGTGATTAGTTGTTATTAGGCAGCGGCGTTGGCACAGTACGGTTGTACGATACGGAAGCCAAGAAGAATCTCTATGAGATGAACATCGACGAGGCTCATCCACGGTAAACCTGCAACCTGGAGCTCCTCACTAACATAATTAGGATCAATTTCTGCCTCTTTGTTGGCTTTATATTGCATGAAAGTGCCTCTTTGCTGAGAAAAAAGTGTCTAAAAGCTGCAGCTCAGGAGCTCAGAAGTTTATATAGAGCGTTAAACTGAAAAACTGATCTAAATGTGGTTATGTTTGAGTATCAGTAATGTTACATTTGGGACGGTCTTTGGTAACTAAAAGAGCTTAATGTGCCAAAATTAATGCAGCCCATCCAATAGTGAGGGAGCTAAAAATGGGAGGTGGTGTTTTATTTTATTGTATTATAATTTGACCAAATTGAATAGAACTACATACATAAACTAGATTCATTGTGTCTTCAACAGTCAAGGTCATCTCCATGTAAGAATGTGTTTTTCTGGCTTTCAGTATCTTGTCTTTAGCCTGCAGCCCCAGCGGTTCATCGTTCGTCTGTTCAGCTGCAGCTCACAGTCGATCTGGAAGTGGCGAGTCTGCTCCTCGACTTCCCATAACCGTGTCTGGTCAGCTGCTGCTATGGGACACCAAGACTGTCAAACAGCAGGTGGTTAACTGATCATTTAGCTAATATGTCTGCACATCAGTCAAAGACCAGGAACAGAAACCACTGGGTTTAAAGATTGTGTGTTTGAAACCCCAACTGTAGCAGAAAACTGGAGCAATAAAAACTCCAACTGCACAGACTGAGTCCAGGTGTCCGGTTCAGGTAGCTCACGTGAAGCCTCAGGGAGCAGGCAGCACAGAGGGCAACCATGTGTCAATCAAAGTAGCCACACCCTTATTTTAAGCTGTAATGGGGGTCAAAATGGTTTATGTACAAACAAATTCATGAACAGTACTGTTATGACCTTTCGAGGGCAAAACTACTTTTTAGCAGGCTGTAAACATATTTATTTCTGCTGTAAAGTTGGATGTTTTAACATGGGAGTCTATGGGGACTGATTTACTGCTGGAGTGAGCCTCCAGTGGACATGAGAAGAACAGCAGTTTTTGGCTGCGTAAACTGTGTTTGCACATTTTAAACAGGCTACCTGACTGCTCTAACACACCTGAAACCTGTTTCCAAGAAAGGTTTTGTTACTAAATCAGCTTTTCCTCCATTATGTGCCTGGCTATGAGCTCCAATTCAGTTGCCTGACAGTCAGTTAAACTGCTCTTTTTATTTCCTGCCTGTAGCATAATCAGAGTCCTGACTTTCTGTCTCTCAGCTCCAGTTCTCTTTGGAGCCAGAACCAGTAGCCATAAACTGCACAGCCTTCAATCACAATGGAAACCTGCTGGTGACTGGAGCCGCTGACGGAGTCATCAGACTGTTTGGTCTGTGTTCATACTCAATTCATCCAAAGATTATTTTCAAAGAGGATTAATCTGTGGCCTCTTTGCTGTCACTTAACAAAACCCCAGTAAGTTTCTGTCCTCTGTCTTCTGTAGATATGCAGCAGTATGAGAGCGCGATGAGCTGGAGAGCTCACGATGGGGAAGTTTACAGTGTGGAGTTCAGCTATGATGAAAATACTGTCTTCAGCATCGGAGAAGATGGCAAGGTGCGTGAAAGCCAGGACTAGTGTAGCTTAGTCTGTACTCCTCTTTTTACTCAGGAAAGTCAAGAAAATATATGTGTGTGTGTGTGTGTGTGTGTGTGTGTGTGTGTGTGTGTGTGTGTGTGTGTGCGTGTGTGCGCAGTTTATCCAGTGGAACATCCATCGCTGTGGGGTTAAGCAGTCAGAGCAGATTTTACCTCAGGACGCCACTGGGCCCTTCGTCCTGTCGGGGTACAGCGGCTACAAACAGGTAAGCAGACCAGATGGCAAATTTTCAAGGCAGCACTTCATTTGATTTTATGACCAAAGCTGAGTAGAAAACATTGAATTCTACAAAGTAAATTAAACTTGGGTCACAAGAAAATTTTTTTAAAAGTAGTTCAAAGAAGTAAAATCACCGAAGTGAACAATTTGGGGTGTTTTTTTCTAACTTGGTGGTATAATTCTTGTTCAGGTTCAAGTCCCTCGAGGTCGACTCTTCACCTTTGACTCTGAAGGTCAACACGTCCTGACCTGTTCCAGCTCCGGTGGACTCATATACAGAGTGAGTACACCTTCGTGTTTTCTCCCTCAGCCCTATTCAACCTGCTTCTATATTATCTATCTGTCTATCTGTCCTGTAATAAACATTTTTTTTTGTAATATAGATCAGATTTTTTTATTGAACTGTTGTTTTATATATTTAAAATGTATTGATTCTTTAATGCTTTAAATGTGTTTTGTATTTTAAATAATTAAAATGCAAAACACTCTTCCAGCTGGCCAGTGGAGAGTCAGCTCTGGAGAGGGTGCTGTCGCTGGGTGGGCACAAAGCACCGGTGGTGACTGTTGACTGGTGCTCAGCGGTGGACTGCGGCACCTGCCTGACAGCCTCCATGGACGGGAAGATCAAACTGAGCACGCTCCTAGCACAGAAGTCCTGACTCGGGACCTGATGGAGGTCCTCTGACCTTGTGTGTCTGTGCAGTTTCAGAGATGAAAGGAAGACCCGAGGAATGTGTCACAACACAAACAAACCTGTTTTTAAATCAAATTAGGATTAAAATATCACTGAAGATTCCACCGTAGACCTTGTTTCTTTTGTTAAAGCTGTATTTGTTGATGTTTTCAGGCCTTTGGGAGAAGACAAACTCCTCAGCAGTCTCACAGACACTCAGCTGCATTTAAAGTGTTTGAGTCAACAGTACCTCGACCTCTTTCAGGTACTTGAAGTCGTTTCAAGAAGAACTGAAAACACCTTTCTAAAATGTCTTCAAGAACCTAAACAAGAAGTTCAGTTGCTTTCAGCTCAAGACCTTTACACTGCTATGATCTGGGTGAGTGAGAGCCTCCACTTGGATTGATCGGAATAAGAAACTTCCAACTCAGAAATTCACATTGAGTCTGAAATACAACTCGGAAAGCCTGAGAAGTTTTTCTTATATGAGCCAAAATGTTACTAGTAAATATTTGGGGGACCACTCTGGGTTTTATTCCCTTAACCTAAACCAAATAAATAAAACAATAATAGAATAAAAATGTTTTTTTAAATCAATCTATCACAAGAGAAACTAGTCACTGAATTTGTTTATAAGTTTTATCCTGTATTTAATTATGTTTGAATTAATTGTTACAGAGCTGTAGTGTATATAACAGAGTTATAACAGTTTTGTACTTTTCTTTGCTTTATGTTTCATATCAGTAAATTTTCACTTTAGCTCTTTTATTTTGGTTTTCTTTGGACTTTTTTTTTAGCTTCAGTGTTATTTTTATAATGAGGGGAAAGATGTGTGAAGTAGAAACATGTACCAAAAACACCACTTTAAAAAGGTGGCGTCTGAATGACTCACAGTGACATCCAAAATGCTCCCAGGCTTCCACATGTTTGTGTTTACAAATGTGACCAATATGATCACATCTTTTTCCAGGGTGGAATGATTGTACAGCATATATCTTTAATGACTTTACACACGTTTGAATTTATTTTGGATTTTCTCTGATCCCAACAGGGTCAAAAGTAAATATACAGACTCAAATATTTACATACACCCCCACTAATATTTGGTAAAATGTGCTTTAGACTAGAAGGTGGGTTACAACTGACTTTCATGCCCATGATGAGTGTACCAGACCACACCTACAAATAAAATTAGCACTGACGTTAAAGACACTTCCTGTAGATTTTGATTTTATTTATTTTCATAGGTTCATTTTATTATTTCTGTTAGTATACGTTTTTCCCCCCAGACTAGATTTTTTTGTTTGGTGAAAAGTGTTAGGAGTGCTAGGAACCCGGGTTTTCTTTAAGTATTTATAATTTCTGCTCAGTTTGCAGGTTTAGCGCCTGCTCTCCGCCGTAGGGGGCGCTGTGTACTAACGTGTGCTGTAATCATTTTTAGAGAAGAAGGAGCAGAAGCCACAACAATAACACACAGGCAGCTTCAGGGGCTAAAAATCCTTTAAATGCGACCATTTCAGCGCGGATTTTCTCGGTGTAACGTTTGCAAACGGTCCGTTTGTGTGAAAAAATTCCAAAATAATTCCGCACGAAGGTGAATTCAGGCGCCATGTTGCGTGAATCGGCGAATAAATAGCATCTCGTTAATGCGAGGCTAGCTGCGCCGTTAGCCTGCGTGCACCGAGCCCGGTTCTGCTGTCGGTTTTCCGTTTCATGTCACTGCTGTCCGGTACCGCGTGCAGACATGGAGAGTTTGTACAAGCGGAAAATGTTCGCGTCCATGCGGAAAACCAAAGTGGCCGCATCGAAGAAACGGCAGATCGGTCTGCCCGCCTCCATCCTGGACGACAGTGACGAAGGGTCCTTCTCGTCCTCCTCCTCCTCCTCCGGATCCCAGTCCGACTTCCAGAGCTCTCCGGAGGACGACAGCGAGCAGGAGGACCGGGACCGGAGCGAGTCCGGGGGGACCTCCAGTGACGACAGCCGCTCTGTCACCCGCAGGAAGCGCTCCTTCCTGGGAGGCGACGACAGCTCTTCGTCGTCCAGCCTCGGCGACGATGATGAAGAGGACGACGATGATGACAACGACGATGAGGAGGATGACGATGGAAGTCACACGAAGAGGATGGTGCAGCCGAGGAAGAGGAGCCGGCTGCAGCGGCAGGACGAGTCGGACTCGGACCGCGCGGAGGAGAAGCGGAGAGAAGACGCGGAGAAGGCGAAGAGGAGGCAGAGACACAACAAGCTGCTGGCGCTGTCCCGGAGGATGAAGGCTCGCATCCCGAGCCGGAGGAGGAGCCGCGTGAAGCAGGTACACCTGAGCGCCTGCGTCACACACAGGAGCGCAGGTGCTTCTGCAGAAACACTGAAAGATGAGCAAAAATCAAACAGGGCTTCACCTGTGGGTAAAAGAGCAGGTATATGAGACAAAGCTGAAAGGATTCATGCAAGACCGGCAAATGTATTCACATCAAAGAGAAATGTACTCTCAAAACAGGAAAAATCTAGAAAATTTATTTTAAAAATGTATTAGTTATTATTTATTATATTTAAATGTATTATATCAGTTATTTATTAACCTGGCAATTTTAACAGAATAAAGTGACTTTTGTGAAATGTGAAAATTTACAACAAAAAGACTGCAACTGTGTTTCATTTCCAAATATATGTGAAAAATTATTTATTAGTCATCCATCCATCCATTCTCTACCGCTTATCCTTTTCAGGGTCGCGGGGGGCTGGAGCCTATCCCAGCTATCTTAGGGCGAGAGGCAGGGTACACCCTGGACAGGTCGCCGGGCTAACACATACAGACAGACAGCCATTCGCACTCACATTCACACCTATGGGCAATTTAGAGTATCCAATTAACCTATCCCCACTAACTGCATGTCTTTGGATTGTGGGAGGAAGCCGGAGTACCCGGAGTGAACCCACGCAAACACAGGGAGAACATGCAAACTCCACACAGAAAGACCCCAGCATGATGGTGGAATTGAACTCAGGACCTTCTTGCTGTGAGGCAACAGTGCTAACCACCGTGCTGCCCCCACAAAGTATATGTAATTTTTAAATGCAAGTGTG
>VVHJ01026203.1:3493-22406 GCA_015107715.1 Tylochromis polylepis
AAAACAAAACAAAAAACAAAAACCCATCTAATAACCTGTGGTCAGATATACTTTTAAAGTATCGTTTTTGGATTATTAAATAGAATATTGGCTCCCATGATACACTGTAGAATGCCAAGCAGTTAATGTCTACTATCCATTCCTTCTTTCGTATGTGTGTGTGTGTGTGTGTGTGTGTGTTTGTGTGTGCTTTGCATTTCTGAAAACTATTACATTGCGAGAGGAAGAGTAAACTTAACTAATAAGTACACTGGTGGGTTCAAGCAAATAAATCAGGCATAATCCATCCGTTGTTTTTCAGGTTATCTCTATCCACATGTATACATTTTTCCACTAAATCAGGATGACGCTTTCAAACTAATGGAACGGTTAACATTCAAAAGAAAAAAAAGTACCCACAAAGTACCTTAAATATTAAGTTACCTTAGCTGACCTGACCAAAGATGGTTTGAGGCAAAATTTTGGCAGCTATGTTACCAACTTAAATGCACAGTTCATGTTTATATTTATTGAATCTCAGCAGTAAAAAGGTATATGGGAAAGAGACAGAAAGACAGAGCAAGCTGTGCTAAGATGAATGCTGATATAAAAGAATACAAAATGACCTGAGGAGGATCTGTTGCATTTTTATGTTAAGAATTTTAGATGGTTTGTAAAACCTCTCAAAAGTCTTTGTTTTGAAATTCGACTGCAGATTCTACCTATTATTCTGCACAACATTTCGCAGTGCTGGCGATATCCTCATGAAGTGAGCTGATATAATTTTGATGTAATTTCTAACACAGTGGAATAGAGCGCTTTTGGCTGAGCTTTTGGTCTAAGGAAATATGATCTTATGTCATGCGTGTGCTGACCATATGTTGTCAGAATACACCACTCACCAGCACCATAGCAAAGATTTTAGAATGATGCCAGAGGTTCCCTAATTTAACACCAACACGCCTATACAAATTTGATGTAGCCCCCACAGTGTTATTATAGAGTATAAGCCCTAACTGTCTATTAAAGCCACTGCATTGAGCAGCCGTGACCTTATCAGTCATTAATGAAGTGAATTTATACGTTTAATGCAGTGTTTGCATTAATGAATTCAGCAGCCATGGCACCTGCCACTTTGACTTAACAGTGTTACCTGACACACATCACCACAGATCTATTGAGCAGTTTTCACAACCATGGACAGAACAACAGAATCTCCCCTGTTGCTTTTCAGAACCATGGACAGTAACCAGAACTTCACTTCAGTTGTGTTTCAGCACCTGGGACAGCAGAGCAATTTTTGATCCACAAAACTGTGTGCATTAATTGCTAAGGTTTCGCTTCCAATGCAACGTGAAACGGGGTCCACAGAGCCTTTTATGAAGATGAGTTTCTCAGCAAGTCATCATAAGTTCACATTAACACAGACATACAGTCACGTTGTTTTTTTATACAGCCCACACGTGGTATTGTGTGACACCTGCGCAACTCAACGCCTTCTCACTTTGTTATGCTTTCAGTTGAATAAAAAAAACAAAAAACAAAAACAAAAAAAAACATTGCATGCTTAATAAGCCTGTGTCCTTCTGAGCCCACACCGTACCCAATTGTTGACACCTTAATGAGCAATGACCAGGCTATTTATAGTACTCATTCTGTAGCCTCAGTGTAAAGAATTAGCATACCTATCAGCTGAAAAAAGTCACGACACGGCTTCTTATCCTCATCCACCCTCAGTTACCTCGCCTTCCGCCTCATACAGTCCAGACCCACCCCTCACTGCCTGCCATGACCGTCCTCTACAATACGAGACTGTATTCTTTGTACCTCCCCTTTCTCGCCCTCCGTCTGTGGATCCCAGCCTCCCTTCCTAGATATCCATCCACACCTCTCTACCCGCAAACAGCTCCTAGTGTGACAAAAAAAGAGAGCAGAACTGTTTCAAACACGTCGACATAAATCTCACTTCTATAGCTCCCTTTTCTCCTTTCCCTCCTGACGGACTTCATTACTTTATTCATCTGCGCGCCAATGCCCGAGACCACGCAGAAACAGAGGATTTTTTTCCCTTGAGCATGAAAAGGATTGCCAAATCATCCGCAATCCAACATCACCGACTGAGCCACCAGCATGAGCACTGGATACATATGCTCCAGCAGAAGTTGTTGGCGAGAGAACTAAGAAATCTTGGACCACAAATACAGCTAAGAGGGGAGAGTCAGTTTTAGGTAAGTACGGTATATGCTGGCTTAGACCGCTAACAGAATGTGAAGGTATCTTATGTATATTTTTTTTCCTGTCTATCACTAACCACGAGGAAGTGGTCTGGTAGGCAGGGCTATATTGAGGCACAATTATGGCGATGTTGCGTGGTCAGCATGTAACTAGGGTGGCCGGTGGTGTCCTTTTCAGGATGGAGGTAATTTTTTCCCCCCTTTTCTTTCTCACGGTGAAGCTACCTTTCAAGCTCCGCCCGGACTATATGTCGACGTAGCCCTTCCGAGGCTATTAAAATTTATATAATTTACCGTATAAAGCCTTCATTTTAGACCACCATGCAAATGACTTATTCTCACAAATTGCATGCGTTCGACTGCGCTCTCGCTGCACGTTGTGAGGCAGCATCTTCCCCAGGTGATGCTGCAGAAGTGCGGATGTAAAAGGAGCACGAAACACTGAGGGAATCAATGATCTCAGTATTCGGGGTTGGCACATTACGCAGACCTGTTTCAGTGAGTGGCAGTCCGGGGGGCAACATTCAGAGTGGAGGTGTAAATCAGGCCTGCAGATCACTGTAGTCAGCATCAACATTTGTATTCAAGCTTATTTTTTTTTCTCTTTGGAGTCCAAATCTAGCGATGATTAGTTCACTCTGGAAGCTGCATTTACTGTTAACTTTAAATGAGAGTCACCCCGGATTCATAATAATAATAATGATAATAATAATAATAATAATAAAGACTAAGTCAATTGTGGCCATTCTTTCTGTTATTACTAGTGTTTTTATTTGTATGTTATTAATATTATTATTATGAATATTTTCTTATTGTTTCGTCTCACTGCCTGATATGAGACGGATCAGTGTTTGTGCGCGCCTGCTGGCCCGTCCTGTTCGTAGCTTTGGACGCATGAGGGTGCGCGTACATGAGAGCAAGCACGTACGTGTTTGTTTTGTTGTAAGTGTGCGCGCGCGTGTGTCACCAGTGAGGCAAAGTTGCCATTCTGTGTTCCCTCAAGTTGCTTTGATTGCTGTTCCACCGGCTAACTGCGAGGGGAGCTCATGCTCTTTTACACTATAGGTGTCATTGTGTGGCTAAAGGCAAGATAACTGTGTGTGATACTGATACCAAGTCTATGAAATTAGAGGAGCAGCTTCTGTTTGAAATTAGTCCGGAAACATTTATCTGCAATTCCACGGCTGCCACTGCAAATTTTGCTTTGTTTGTCAATGTTTCTTTTTGAAATGCTAGCCAAAGTAGCTTTAAGGAGCTTGATCAAATGTACCTAGAAAAAAAAAAGAAAAGAGAAAAAAACGTAGTTGCAGTTATAATTACCAGGCTGAGAGTGCAAAGCATTAGTTTCATAATACTGAAGTCACACATGTGAGTAATGACCATTGCAGGATCTCAGTCTATACTGCATAATCAAGCCTTTGATGAGCATGCTAGAAAAAGGTCTGTGTGGTACCCCACTGTAACTAACTCTGCATACTGAATTTGAAATGTAAGTTAAGCTTTATTTATTTATTTTCCAAATGAGCATTATGCTAAGAGCAAGTGCTTTAACTCTGTGATATTGTTCTGCCTTCTCCTCTGCATGTACAGTAGAGAAAATTGCACTGGCAGCGGAAATTGCAGAAGAAAAGCTCCCTCATTCTGAATGCTTCATTCAATCTGGTGGCCTTTTCAATGGCAAAACGCTGGCAACATGTAATCATATTCAGAGGGAACGCATTCTAAATCACACTGCCAAAATGAAAATGCCAGCAGTGGCTTAAAGCTATATTTGTGTCGTGGCTTTAGATGACCCAATGTTGATAATGCTTTCAAGGACTGAAAAGAGAACATTCAGCAGCAGAGGTCCTTTTACAGACCTTGGCAGTGCAACTTACTGATAAATTGTCTGCAAATCATGTGACTGTGATTCTAAAAGACAAGGAAATAAACACCCATGAACATAATTAGGAGGAAATGATGACAGACTTAATACATTCACCATATGTGCACAGTGTTTCTTTATCACTCTGTGTATAGATAAGGACATTACTTTTCCAACTGTCTGTGTGCTGGATAGAGAACAGTACCAGTCTTGTACTGGCACCAACTCTCTCCTGCTCTTCCTCTCTTTGTATCTCTCTCTTTGTATTCTTGTATTGGCACCGCATTGTTTTTATGTGGGTGCTGGCTGCAGCTGTAGTGACCAGAAGGCTGCCTCCTAAGAGGTTTGGAGAAAAAAAAAAATCTGTTTTTATCAGAAACAAACAACAGGGTCACACAATGACACGTGACAAACTCTACCAGAAATCCTGGCACGTTTACAGTATTTTGGAAACGCAGCTGATCTCCACTGAGGGTTTTTTGACCTGTGTGCTGGTGCTATCAGTCCCAAAAGTGCATGGGTCTAAGCATGCTTTTCTTATAATGCAGTGTTCAAAAAGCCATTCGCAGCCACAGGCTCATAATTAAAGATGATTACTAGTGCTTATTCTTGCATGTCATGAAATATTAATGCTTCGGAGGATTTCACAGTTTCAGAAGGAATTTTTACTTTAGTTATTGGATGGCCATTAAAGACAACATTTATCTCAACGTTTGCGTGGAGTGACACATACCTGCAAAGAAGGTCTACATAGTTTTGTGAAGAAAAATATGGGTGTTGTGCAAAGCCTCAGGGGAGCCAAAAAAGACTCAGAAATCACCATAACAGTGACAGTTTTATTTTTATAAACTATTTAGGCATTCAGTACACGTAATTCTTCAACTAAGTAAAGTGGCCTGTCTCTGTTTTCTCTCAATCTCGTTCTTGCTTTATTCACAGCAGGGGGCCAGAGTCTGAATAGTTGCGACTGAACACAAATACCATTTTATGTTGCATTCAGGAATTAAATAATACATCAAAACCTCAAAAAGCAAACAGAAAACATTATTTATTAAATTAATGTAAGTCTAATGTGGCTTGCTTTCTGACTACTGATGAATCTGGAAGGAATTGTATACATATTTTTTTGCCCTGTACGGAACCAAAGAGCATCTTGATTGCATAAAATTTTGAAAAAAAAAAAAATCAGGGTAATGAGGAAAAAAAAATCAGGGCATCATTGCTTGATTTAATCCACTAGTTAAAGTGTACTGATTGTGCTCTTTTAAAACTTTTAGAAATTGGTGTTGGCAGGATATTAAATAATTTTAACCTATTTTTTTATACTAAAATGAGCAACAGACCTGAAGCCAACTACTGTGTACCTGCTTTTATTCAAATAAGTTCTGAAAAGATAGCTAAATCAACTGCTGTGCACAAGCACTATTGAATAGTAATGCAAATTAACTTCATTGTCTAAGCAAGGAATTTGACAAATCCAATGTGATGCAATTTTTATGCACTGAGGGAGGAGGAGGCTTCATATCCGCTTTGGTCTTGGTGTAGCTCCTGCTGCTGGTTGTTGCTGTAGCTGGTGAAGCTGCCTTATAAAACATTTATTTGTCCAAACATATTGACATATGCTAATTCTGAAACATTCACACTCCTAGCCTCAAGTTCGAAAAACTAAAGTTGTCATTATCCTAATGTAAACAAGTGAGCCTACCGTTTTTAGATGATATTGCATGTTGATGGTTGAGGCGTCTTTTTTTGAACGTAATATTGCCAAACTGGTGATTTCTTTTAACACTGGTGTAATTTAGTTTGGAGCCAAGTCTGAGTAAACATTTAGGAAACTTAAACAGTAATGAAGTTGGGGTTATTTGACTATATTGGGTAAGGTTGCAGAATAAAGGATCCACTGTAAAGGCTGCTAATGAAGCATTTGTCTCTCAGCCACTTATAATTTAGTAGATGACAGTATAGCCAATTGACCAGTTGAACGGGAGACTACAGCTCTAACAATCATTACAGATTAATTCTATTTGCACAAGCTGTTATCACAAAAAAAGATGTCTCACTATCTGCAGACCACCTGTGGAATACTAGCATGGATGGCATAAAAATCATTATAACAGTTTTTCTCATATACTTGCTCCCAATGCTTTTGCCTTCAAAAGTGCAAAAGTGGCCTTTTCATATTGGGTTAACACACTCTCACTCCTCTGCACACCATGCATCTTGACCCAGCACTTGGTGTTTGCCAAGTAGGAGACACTGGATAGAAAAGTGATGCTAAATTGAGCCTCCGCAACCCTGACCCATGTGTCATTAAACACTGCCAGGAAGCTTAGTTATTACTCCCTAAAATATGATAACTTGGACAACACAGTAATAACTACAGTAATTTATTTTGCCTGACATTGCCTTGGTCTTTGCTGGCTTGGTGACAGCAGTGTTGTACATCTACTTGAATTTTTGTGGAGAAAGAGAAAGATGTTTTGATTTGCAGAGGTCTGCACTGGTTGACGATTATACATAGAGCCTTTAACTTAATTTGCTTCACTCCAGCCTCCCATGTTACCACTGCTATATAATTTGATCTGCTCTTGTCTAGAAGATGTGTCTGAGGTATTTTACAAAATGCAAACCTCCCAGTATAGCTTCTGGGTCTGGTTTGTACGACAATAATGTGCAGATCTGGCCAGTAATTGGTTGTTTTGTTTTGTTGTTGAGATTTTCTTCCTCACTTGCAACCCCTTGGTAAATTTGTGGGTAGCAACATAACTGTGCAGCCATTTGCTGTTAAGTGTGTTCCATAAACGCAGTTTGCATAAGTTCTTTATTGGTATGTTGACGCATCATATGTGTTTATGTACGTGCTTACCTACAAAAATCATAGTTTTTCAGCTCTGAGGTGTACAATAGCCACTTCTGATAACAAAATAATGATAGGCTATTAAAGCTGCATTAATAAATACTTTTAATATCAAGAATGGATTGAGTTACCTGTGCTTTATAACATAAAACCATTAGGCATAGAGAATTACTGTCCATCTCTTTTAATAAGCTTAATAAGGTTCACTGTTTTGCTTTAATAGCTTGCAGCTCAGCAACATTTCTTCCTATTAAGCAGCCTACTTTTTGATTAAAAGAAAAAAAAAGCACTGTATATACAAGGGTTGTCACAATGCTAGAATTTCAAACTTGTATTGAAAAGTACCTGAAGTATAGGTTTTGGTGAAATCTCCATATCCCCCTGATAGCTTGTGACTACCTGGTTTAGAACCCCATTTTCACATATTGGGAACACCAAAACAATTTAATAACTAAAGATGTCAGTCTCTCAATACCATGGGGAGGGTATAGAAGCAACTACTTAAACTATTAAATCAAAATTACACTGGGATGTTCCAACAGACATTTGCGTTACTTGTTTGGATAACGTGCGTCATTGCATGCACGTAAATATAACTGTGTCACACCTTCAGCAAAACAATGCTGATATTTTAACTGTAAATCAAATGTACTGTGATTTTGTCTTTCACAGTTGATTCTGGGAAGGCCTATAATGGGGATTTCAACATCTTGAGAAAATTCAACCCATGTTGAAAAAGCAATCAATGTGACCTTTGTGTGACTCATTTATAACTGTCACTGTAACTTTTAAAGGACTGAGCAGGTCAGATTTGATTGATCATAAATTTACCAAAAAATTCTTTGTCATTTTGAAGTGTGCCACAGCCACTTGCCTGACCACTTGTATTTTTCCCCATGAAAAATTATCACTAAAGGTTAAAGTCAGCCAAAGAACCTTCAGTTATCCTGCCATAAATAACTGATTCACATTTTAGTTCACATTATATGATGAATAAACAAACATAGAATTTCAATTGTTCCACTGAATTGCCTATCATTGTAAAAGTCATAATTTAAATGTGAACAATCACGGGAAGATAATCTTTCTGAAGAAAAAAAAATGTTAATTGGATCTCACACAGAGAAGGTTTTAATCTTTTTCATCCTTCCTTGTGCTGACTAACAAGTGTAAAGTACTCCCTACTGGAGCACTTTAGGTACCCCCTAATTATTTCTTAAGAAGATAAAAAATATTTCAAAGAAGCATTTCAAATTCTCTGGCATTTATCACATGAAGCTTGCATTTAGATTAGAAGCTGCCGTTCTCAGTAGATATACCATGCCCCAGTTTTGAAAAATTAAACAGCGGGGGCTTTTTTGGAGAGAGAGTGGAGTCATGGACTGACCCATGACCTTTGTGATGCTGGTGAGTCAATGTGCTGTTGGCTCATGCCAGAAGATCGCAGCATCACTGACCTATATTGCAGCCCTGGGCAGTGGCAACCTACCCTCCAGCAGATCGCTGATCAGAGGAGAATATTGAAAATGAGGTGCAAAAAGATTTTTAATATTCTTTTCTAGCTAGCCTTTCCTACATATACTGGTTCAGCATTTGTGATTGTTTTCATATACTCAAATAATGAAGCAATAATTTGAACAATTGAAATATAAAATCAAAGGTTTATTTATTCAAAGATTTAATCATTAAGGAAAATACGCTTGTTGTAAACTGAATGTTTACTATTCAATTAAATTTCATTTGACCGCTTGTTACGGCCAAGATGTGCAGATGAGCATCTCTGAATGCACAAGACCTCAGGTGCAGCAGTGGAGGACTATACCAGGTGCCTCTCTTGTCAGCTAAGAACAGGAAACTGAGGCTATAGTTTGCACAGGCTCACCAAAATTGAGCAGTTGAAGTCTGGAAAAACATTGCCTGGTCTGATGAGCCTTGATTGCTACTGCAACATTCGGATGATAGGGTCAGATTTTGGCATAAACGACATGAAAGCATGGCTCCATCTTGCCTTGTGTCAACAGTTTAGGGTGCTGCTGGTGGTATGATGGTGTGGGGGATATTTTTTCGGCACACTTTGGACCCCTTAGTACAAAATGACGATTTAAATGCCACAACCCTCCTGCGTGTTGTTGCTGATCATGTCCATCCCTCTATAACCATAGTGCACCCGTCTTCTGTTCAGGGCTTCCAGCAGAAAAAATGCACCATGTCAGAAAGCTCAAATCATCTCAAACATTTTTTTCTAACATGACAATGAGCTCAGCTTAATCAAATAGCCTCCACAGTTACCAGATCTCAATCTAATGGAGCTCTTATAGGAAGTGGCTTAATGGGAGATTCATATTGTTAGCTACACACACACACACACACACACACACACACATATATATATATATATATGATGTGTGTAGCTAACAAGTCTGCAGCAAATGTGTGATGCTGTTGTATCAATATGGACCAGCATCTCAGAGAAATGTTTCCAGGACTTTGTTGAATCTATGATGGAAGAATTCAGTCAGTTCTGAATGCAAAGGGAGTCCAATCCAGTACTAATAAGGTGTATCTAATGATGTGGCTGGTGAGTGCAATAACAGCATTAGTGTGTTTCCCCTTAAATGTAAGTCATTAACCAACATGAGCATATTTTGTAGGAGAAGCAGTTGCATATCACAGCTTTCATTTTCCTCAACAATTCTGTGCTGTAAAAGGTGTTGGTGTACTCCAGAAGTAGCACATGAAATGACCTGACACAGCATTTTTACAAAAGTACCGACCTATAGATTTTTTTTTTGTAGCTGCCCTTGCCTTGCCTGTGACAGAATTTGCGTGCGTGTGTGTGTGTGTTTGTCTCTTGCACATTAAGCATCTTTTTGAATTCCTGAGGCCCAAAATTAGGTATAACAGCAGACATGTATATTAATTAGAATTCTAAACATAGAAGCTCTGTGTACTCTAGTGTCAATCTTACATGTCCTGCTGCATACATTTGCATTCCTGGCATGAGAGCTTGACTGCCTAAGCACCACTCCCTGTCACATTTAGCTTGGAAAACATTGATTGACTACAGACTTATGCATATTTGTTATCATTTGACATTGCCTTTAGGGCATTTTCTCTGATAGCTCTTGTGACCTCATATTTTTAACTGGCATTCTTACATTTGGTCGGCCTTATTTTACTTTTATCACTCATGGAATCCTCATATTTAATTTACTCGATGCATTCATTTAAAATAAATAAATATCTGATTCCTATAACGACCTGTCTTTTCAGATGACTACTTATGTTTTAGAGGCAAATTCACACCTGAAGGCTACAATATTGTTGCAGATTATTAAATATGAACCAGTTTTGCCCCAAGATGGAGAATATGATTAAAAGCTCGTAAATAAAATATGCCATTTTCAAGGCCTCTATATGTTGGTGGTATTGCTTGGCCAGAAGCCCTTCCAGAAGCTTCACTTGGAGCTCGGCAGCCAGCTTGGATCGAATCCAGGTGGTCATTTGATGCCTGTACCTAAATGAATGGGAAAAAAAGCTATAACTTTAATATCAGTGGTCACTGGGACTTAAAAACAACATGTACAGAATTGCCAGTAAAATCCAGTAAGGTTGAGGTGTACAAGTTTTCAACACAGCTTTTGAAACCTGTGAGACTCCACTGACTGCCATCTGATGTAGTAACCACCACATCAGATTTTCAATTTTAACAGTTGATTAGGTCTTTGAGGGGAGTGGTAGTACAACAGTCATCTTGATTTCCCCGACATATTTCAGGATTCTTTGTGTCCACATGTCCTCCTAATATATTATGTCTCTACTTGGCCTCCAAATGCTGTCTGTGTTTTGGTAAATATTATATATTTTATTTATATTTAAATATATTTACATATATTTAAAATTATTTAAGTTATAATTATAACCATGGCATACATTTGCAGACAGCAAGTGAAACCTGTTAAACCGAATGCATATTTTGGAATTTATGAATTGGGGAGTAGCTGCAGGGCATCATTCTGTTAAACAGGTTGTGTGTGCCTACATGCTCTTAAAGCTGCTTGATACAGTTCAGTTAACAAGCTAACAAGTAACTGTGAAGATGGCTTGAGATGCAAATAGTTGTAACAGTACCATTGTTTGGTTTGAACCATGTGTCTGAGTTATATGTCATACCTCCTTCCATACATCCCGTGTTTGCTCTTTTTACCCCTCATTCAAGCTATGCAACGTTCCTATTTATCATACACAGGAATTACGTAGTGAGTCAGTTTTCAAAATTAAAGACCTTGTGCAAATGAAGTGCTTTGCTTTTGAAATGCTTCCAGTGACATTTAAAAGTTGTAGAAGGGACGGAATAAAAATGGACAAGAAATGCACTGGGGTTATAAGGCAAACAGCTGTACCTTTTTTTTTTCTTTTTTTTTTTCAAAAATAATGCTTAGCTTTTTAATGACATTTTACATTTGAAATTGAATGAACTGGGATTAAACATCTTATAAAACCAAGCACTAAAAATGAAGCCTACCAAATCCCAAATGCAGCGCCTGCTGAAGAAGAAGCAAAAAGACAGATTCTGAGTGAGAGATGCTGAGACAGAGAAAGTATCTTAAACCAACGCAGTTTCTCAAGAAAAAGTCTTCTACTCAAAAACGACCTTTTGATTTAGCCGTATTTGTAAAACACATAAATCTAACAACTTAATTTCATTCCCTAATAAAAAGTCACTGTTCATTTTGAGACACGGTGGAGTGCCTCTTTCTTCAACAATTTTTGTACAGTTTTTGAAAAAGTATTATTTTCCAGCTCTGCTTGCTCTCAACTGGTCAGATACTGCCACTTGATCAGGTGCCATTGGTGTCACATTTAAGCTTAATGTGCGCCCTCTTAGAATAATTTTTAAATCTGCTTTGCTGTTATCATCGCTACTCCGAGAGTCACCATAGAAACAAGGACAACATTTGAGAAGCTTGTTGCACTTGGGAAAAGTGTTAATGTTAAGAAAAAAAAAGCTGTATTTCAGTCTAAACCATGATGTTTTCCCAATCCCAGCTAAGTAAACTTGTTTCTTAAACCGAACCAAAAAGATTCTAGAAAGGTAGCTCCTGACCAAGAATCATTATGTGACGAGTTGGGGGTGGGAATGTGATGTAGTTTCAATCAGACATACAACCAGCGGTGTTATTAATGTTTTTTTTGTGTGTGTGTGTTATTTTTTTGTTGTTTTCTTTCTAATCCCTCAGTCCAAAGATTAATCTATAAAAGCACTAACATTTTGCAGGAAAAACAGTTGGGTCAATTGTCAGCATGGTTTCTGGAAAGGAGGATGAAGCATCTGGGTATCTAAATGTAGAAAGGGAAGTGTAGCCAGAGAACTAGCAATAATAAACAGATGTTCAAACTTTGTAGGATACATTTATGGGACACATTGGGGAGTTGTTTAGATGAATTCTTTTATGTTTTAAGCTCTATGCTTAGTAATTTTGGTATTTCCTTCTGACCATGAAAGTCCTTAGCGCTGAGGTCAAAGGTTTATGCTCTGCGGCAGCAACTGCTCTTTTCACTGTCATATATTCCCCAGATCCATTGCACAGTTTTTCACATGGCATAAAATCGATAGCAATGAAGAGGGTCAGTGAAAGAGAAAGGGAGGCATCCTTTAAAATGCCAGAGTTCTTATAGTTCACGCTTTACACTCTTTTGATACATGTAAATGAAAGTAAATCACATCATTTATTATTAACATCATTATGCTGCCAAACAATTCACGGTTAGTCAGCTGTATTCTTTCCTAACATACAAGTTGCCAGTCAAATCTGGAGCACTTGGAAGTTCAAATGCCTGGTTCCATATCGCTAATTAACCTCCCACATCTAATTATCTTATTCAGCGATTCATGTAGGTCTTGATCACTCCTCCCTGTCCTAAGCATAAAGTGGCACAGATGAACATCAAATTAAGCTGTATATCACAGTGAAATGAGGTGGCCCTTCAGACTGATGATCAGTCTAATAAAGTTCATATACCTATTAAGTGAGCCTGATTTTGCCTAACTAAGCTATTCGGGATAAAGCTTTGTGGCACATATATTTCATTACTATAGGAAAAATGTGATGTTTAATCTCCAGAGTCTCATTACCACCTGGTTCTTTGCTTGTTAAAATAAATATTCAAATTACTATACAATACTACTAGAAAGGGAAATACTGTCACTGCAGAAAAGGCTTTGCTTACCACCAATTCTGTTAGGATTGCTAATAAACAATGGCATAGGGTTGCAACTGGGGAATCCATCACAACTGCCTGGTGGTGGTGTGAGACCCTACCATCTGGCCCTTTCTTTATTCTTTTACCACTGGTTCCAGCGACTGTCACTTACAATGCACATGTGTGGTGTTTAGTAAAGGGGAATGCTTGGTCTGTGGTGCATTCATCATTCTCTGTAGGTTATAACCCTGTCAGAGATTAAAGGAAAATGTGCTGTATGGCAGCTTACCTGTGTTTGGTAGAGAGTGTAGTATGGTATATTCAGGCTGTGGACTGATGGCATTGTGTTTTGGCTGCAGCTGTTTTAGGCCAGCAATGTGTGTCCCACTTAAAAGAAGTGATGATTGGAGGGTGAATAAAAGCTCCAAGTCAGTCAATTGGCTCTGAATTGCCTGAACTTAACTGCAACATCAGCAGTGCAAAAAAAGTGGCTGGCGTGGTCAAGTTTTTCTCGGTTTAACTTGCTCAGCCCCTCACATTGACATCAGGGCCAGGTGGATAGGGAGGAAGTGGAAGGAGAGGAGGCTGTGTGCTCGATTTATCAGTAATTATGGAGTGCTATTTTCTCTGTCTCCCATCTATGTCTGCCCTGGGAAGCAGTAGCCATTCTTTAATCTTGACACCCAGTGATCATGTAACACAAGGCAAGTGCCTATTAGAGGTGGAGAGAAATTGAAGGGGACCTCTCACCTGATTTTAGGGGTGTTTGGGGTGACAGAAAAGGTGAGTATAGGGATACATGAGTAAGAGGAAGGGAGAGAGGCTCTGACATGAGATGGAGGCTGAAGTAGTGTCGACAATATACAGAACTGGCTTTTAAAACTTCAGAGGTTTTGTGCAGAAGTGGAGCTAAGAGAACAATATAGAATATTACATCTTTATTTTATATATATATATATATATATTTGTGTGTGTGTGTAAGAGAAAGGTTGCCAAAGGAAAAGTGTGAACTATAGTAGTTAAGTAGAACAGGTCTTTGTGCTGTTACCTCTGGGCTTGCTTTACACTTAGTCAAACACAGTCTAGACAATGTTGGAAGTAATTATACTTTGCTTTGGGATGATTGTGTATCAAATAACATAATCAGGTGATGCCGATCCAGACAAGACTAAACGCTGTATTTCAATACCTCTTTTGATCTGAGTTCAAGTCTACACCTGGTAGCAAAAACAAACTGAACACTTCAGTAAAACAAACACTGTTTTCACATTCAGACCCAAGAAGCCAGACTGTACAGCTCATTTTTAAAAAAAATGTTCCAGGATAATTGCTCTGGTTTGTCGATCCATATGCAGGAAACAATACATCAAACCATACCCAATTTGATTATTTCTGAAACACTTCAGAGGGTGATACACTTACTGCCTTCTAGAAAAAAACAATCAGAGACATTGGAAATACACATTGATTGAGTCTCATACTATGAATAATTTGTCTCCTCAATTGAGTGCAGTGCTGCCGGTGCTGTGCCAATCTGGCACCTCACTCCATTAACACTCCTCTCCTAATTGTGGAGTAACATGAAATTATCAGTGCCAGGATTTTTTTTGATCAGTATTAACATTTTCTTTAGACAGAGAAGACAGATATGTAATAGTAAGTGTTTAAAATATGAAAAAGAAAAAATTCACAAATCCCAGATCAGCACACTGTGGGCCTATTTATTATGCTGAAATGCAATTTTAGCACAAAATCACTACAAAGTCCGACAAGCATGCCTGAGCCAAACATGGGGAGTTTTTGTGTGTGCGTGTGTGTGTGTGTGTGTGTTTATATTAAACAGTATACAGACAGAGAGATGGTGCGTTATGTGCATTATAAATACAGCAGTACCTTATATGCTTTCATTAGCCTCTTTAAATATGAACATATTTTAATATCAATTCCCATCAAATCAGTGATGAATATAATGCTACACTGATTATTTGTTAATTTGTTTTCACAGTTAGGCACTATTTGCTCTTCACAAAGCCCCAGAACCTAAACTAACCTCAGAACCCATGTGGCTGTAGTTTTAGAGGTGTTTTCGATAATTACAATAATTTTTCCTAAAGTGATCAAATACAACAGAATTATTATTAATATGGGTACTTCAAATTTCTGTTACTTCCTTATGCATCAGACGATCCATGTGTAGGTGTTTGTCTATGCTTTGTAATGAACCAATGTGTGTTTCATTGATCCCGTTTTTATTCTGTATCACTGCTCACTCAACCACAAAATTACTATACACTCTGTACAGTCTGTGTGCCACAAAAAAAAAAAGGTCGTGTCTTAGGGGGGGGCAAAAAAAAGCACTTTTTTGTATCTACTTATCATCAAAAAGCAGAAAAATGCATACCGTCCCCAAACAGCTCAGTGTTGTGTTGCTGATGGAGCTGATGTAGTTAATTTTAATGATGGAGAGGCCAGTCCAGGTGAAGCTTGCCTGTGCAGTATCCTCTCTGGTGCTTTTTGTGCTCTCAGCACACCAACAAGACAACAATGTAGGGCATGGAAGAGGCAACGTGGCACATTCAAGTCACACTTGCGAGCAATAAAAGTGCAGTCGTAGTAGTTTTGCCTGGACTGGAATCTGACTACACTAATTCGAATTTAACTCTTGAAAACAAATCACATTTTAAAGAAAAATGGATTGTGACCTGTCAATGTATAACTGGGATTAGGTGACATTTCACAAAATGTGCTTTTACTTTGATGCTTTTTCCCCCCAGTGTTCTTTGGTTCAAATGGTTCATCAGGGAAGTCTTTTATCACTGTAATTGAACTTAGCAAAAGTTTAATAAAGGAGACTACTTCATTTTTAATTCACCTTTCACCTCTAGGCTACTCTTTCATTCATTAGTACTCCTTCATAGCGACACCTCTCAGCTGACATCTGCTCTTTTCCACCTCCCTCCATTATCCTATCAGTTTAAAATTCAAGAGGCAGCCTCCTTTTAGTTCATCATCCAATCAAGCAAGCCTAAACTTCACTCCTTCTCTCTTACCCACATGGGAGCTAATCACTAATCAGTGTTCTCTTGATTAACATGTTCAACTGTGAGGTCATTCCTTCCGAGTGACTGCCATGTCCTCTTTTCCACTTTACCAAAACAATCTTGCTTCTCCATTCATAAGTTATACCAGACCCTTCACACACACACACACACACACGCACGCACGCACACGCACACGCACACGCACACACACAACCCTGCAAACCCCCCCAAACAAACACAGAAAGCTCTCAATTAGAAAAGATGATTGCAAGAAAAGAAGCTTTTTTTACTTGCAGACCATTTTTCTGCTACTGTGGAGTTCACTTAGACATGTCTCAAAAAAAGAAAAGCATTACTATGAACTATTTTTCAATAACGCAAAATGTTTTCTTTTTAGTTGACATCATAGATGTAGAAACATATGTAGTTATACAAAAACATTTCTGTATAACTGTAAAAATAAATGACTGGGTGTAAGATTCTCATGCCATACAGCGGATAACATCGTTGACATTCCAAATAGCCTATTTTAGCATGTGTGGTGTTGGTGGAATGTTTTAGAAAAACTTACTGTGTGAATTTAAAACCTTCTTACCTGTGGAAAAGGTAGTGCACATTTTATAATTTTACTACTTGAATGAAATGATAATTTTTGTTTTCATGTCTTTAAGAAACAGTCATCTACATTTACCAGTGCCTCGTTTGTGTCAGCTGACCTTCCTTCTCCTTTCTTCTATTTTTTAATATATTGTAATATGCAAATATAATTGTATGTGTGAATCCCTCTATTGTTAGATTTTGATCGCTATTAAAAAGTTTTTTGTGCATTTATATAAAAACCCGTTATTTCAACCATTGCTAAAGAGACGGCAGACTTTTCAGTTTCTGTAGCCTTGATTCAATTATTATTAGTACAGTTAAGTCCTTTATAACCTATAGGAAAGGATTACCTATATCTAAACCAACTCATTAAAAATTTAATCGTGAAGAAACACTTCCTGTCTTTTCTTAATGTAAACATTTGAAAAGACCTCAGGAAATCACTCCTGTTCTTCAGAGGTTCATACCGCAATTTTGGCAAAGGGAGCCTGTTAATTATTCAGCAGCAAAAGGAAACGCTGTTATTGGCAATCATGCACTGAGGTGCATATAACAACAGCTGACTTGAATAGGTGTATGAAGCCATGCATTTTACAAGGCTTGTGACAAAGTTTGCTTCTGTCTCGGAAAGGAAGGAGGCCAAAGAAGCAAAGTAGGATGGGGAAAAATAAAACGCTAACCTTGTAGCGAAAGCCTCTGAGCTACGGCATAAAAAGAGGACAGCTTACGAGAGGAATATAGTGACAGTGGAAGAATTTCAAAGGCAAGAGGTCAAGAGCACTCTATTTTCAAACTTAACATGGGGAATAGGTACATGTTGGCTGCACTAACCCATATCAAGGGCACATTTTTGCAAACGATAACCTCCCAAGAAGAGCAGACGAAGTATGGTGTGGAAAGAAAATTGCTCTTCTCAGCAAAATTCCACTATCCTTTTAGTCATATCAGTCCTGAAAATGTCTGCTCAGGATGCCTTTGTGCATGGGGATCTGCTGTATACACTGCATGACTGATGTGATAGAGCTCCTTTCTTTCTTTCATTTTTGTAGCCTCCCGCAAATTCCCCAAACACATCATGTGACAACAAGTATCAGCACAGGTTGAAGCGGAGCAAAGCTGAAAAGTTATAAATACAGAAGCTGTATATCCTTTTAACCCTATTTGTACCAGTGGTGTTTCCTTTCTGTTTATTGCGTCACGATATTCACATCTGCAAATGGAAATGTTCTGCGGTTATATCAAATATTTCAAGTCCGTTTTTTCACTTAAACGTCCCTACTTCAGGA
Organism: Tylochromis polylepis; assembly: GCA_015107715.1. Taxonomy (NCBI): domain Eukaryota; kingdom Metazoa; phylum Chordata; class Actinopteri; order Cichliformes; family Cichlidae; genus Tylochromis; species Tylochromis polylepis. The sequence continues at coordinate 21,559 of VVHJ01026203.1, forward strand.
CAGTGACTATAAATACTCCCTGGGTCAAATGGTAAGTCTGTCCAGTTCATCTGGAGGCTAGAATCCATATATTATGTATGTTGATAGATTAATACAGTTCACTCAGCAGTGGGTAGGCTCGTTCTAACTGTGTGGGAGAACGAGCTTGGCACCGAGCAAAAATATCTTTAGAATTTTGATAATAACGCACAGTACTGACCCAAGTCATGCATAATATGGAACAGTTTAGCTTTGCAGTGCTTAATCTGCAATGAATTGAGATGGGATAACTTTAAAAAAAAATAAAAATTTGCACCATCTGCTCTGCGTCTCTGCAGATTTTGCTGATTTATGGAACACAGTCTGTGCTTCCTCCTCTTTTTTTTCCTTCCCTGACACAAATATATGGATTTGAATTAGAAACAATAGGACCGGTGACCGTTGCCTAAATGTCCCATTCCTTCTGCTGCTGAAGAGCAAGGCTGCTGATCAGACAGGGAACTCTTGCCAAAGTCTCGTGATTTACAATTCGTCAAAGACTGAATTAGGAAGGCGACATAAAAATGGAAAGAAAATGAGGTCACTAAATTCAGAGATGGCATTGCATCAGAGTGCAGGGAGCAAATGGGGATTGCAAGAGCAAACAAAAATAACCCACTGCAGCTGGAGTAAACCTCTCTCCACATAATGCCAGTGGTCCATTCTCTTGAGAGGACAGCAGCTGTTATGTATTTCTTTCAGAAGAAACCCCCCCCCCCCAAAAAAAAAAAAAAAAAAAAAAGGGGAATTTTTTTTTTAAAAAAAAAAAAAAAAATAAAATTTTAAAATTTTTTTTTAAAAAATTTTTTTTTTTTTTTTTTTTTTTTTTC
>VVHJ01026205.1:0-19642 GCA_015107715.1 Tylochromis polylepis
GGAGAAAGTAAAAATAAAAAAAAAAAAAAAAAAAAATTTTTGATTTTTTTTTTTTTTTTTAAAACTTAAAAAAAAAATAAATTAATAAAAAAAAAAAAAAAAAAAAAAAAAAAAAAGTAAAAAAGTAAAAAAAAAAAATTAAAAAAAAAACCAAGCACAGAGACAGGAACCTGTTCACTTTCACTTTCTTCTTTACTGCCAAGGATTTTAAAGACTTTTTTTCACTTTGTTATTCAAAAAAACAGTAGAAGCTGTATCCTAACAAATTTGCCCAACAGAGCAGGAATAAATGACAACAAAGAACGTGTGGTGTAGTCTACGGGTCAATACGCTGACCTATCGACAGTTTTAATATGCAAAGACAAACAGGTTTCACCCGGTTTTCTCGGCCGATAGTGAAACCTGAGCCAACAACTCGTGACTCTGTGCGCGTGCGAGCTCGTGCACACGAACCTGAATACGTTGGCGTGACGAACGGCGGGACCGCCCAATTAAAACATTCGGTGGCCACAGGTCGTCCAATGGCAAGCGGGTTAGGCTAGTTGAGGGTCGGGCCAAACTGCGAATAGAGCTCCCTGTCAACTGGTTGATAGCTAGGGAGTGAACAAAGCCGTTAAAGAAGAAGAGAAGATGGCGAGATGTGGTCGGAACTTGAGGAAAGTAGCTGAGTGCATAAAACAGTTACCGTCCACAGCCAACCGGGATATCCAGAACAGAAGCAACGTTAGGTAAAGTGTGTGACTTTTCCAAGTTGTCGTGTGAAACGACACGGCGTAAGAGATGAAGACACAGCTCTATAAGGAGCATTTATACCAAAGTTACTGACTTCTGGTAGGGGGTAGCTAAACACGGCATTCACGGCCTTGTTTGACTCAAGAATCTCGTCTAATTCGTTAACTACATCTCTGTAGATGGTAGCAAGTAGCGAAATAAGTGTCGAGTAAAAGTAGTATTTGTTCTACCGGTGTAGAAATACTTGTAGCAAATGTACTACAGTCACGATGTTGCAGTGATTAGCCGCATAGCACATTACATAATACTTTATATTTAGTGAAACATTAAATTGTCGCTCTTTTACTTTCACGCGTAGAAAAGCAAAGCTGATTTCACTTTCTTTTACTCTATATGCATTCTCAGCAGCAGTCTTAGCTTAAACTACGAAAATGCGCCAGAATTTATGTTTTGATTATAAACCAGCCTAATTAGTTATTATTATGTCTGCGTAGTGGCTTTTTTGATTTTACGTGCCACCACTGCTGACAGCACAGCCGAGGTGAAGACATGGAAACCTTTAACTTTAGTATGTAAAGATTTAGAGGCGTTGTAACGATTAGCGAGTAGGTTATCGGTGATTTTCAAAACACTGTAGTAAAAACGGCATGCAGGTACAGTCTGAAAACATTCATAAACTCATCAAGTCCCATTTGGTAAATGAAACCGTCAACAGAACCTGTAGCAGCTTTTCAACAATTATTGTGTCACATGTGATGCATAGATTATATTAATTTGGCATAATTTTACTGTTTGTCATTCATTACCTGTTTATACAACATCCTCCTCTTTAACTTCAAAAGCTGACTGCATTAGAGTATGTTATAAACCATGCAGACATGTTTAACGTTGTCACTAAACAGACAGTGTTTCAGATGATTAGTCTAAGGCAAGTGCTTGGTTCTTTTTTTATATTTCAGCTAGTTATCTCTTATATTGGTCTTGGCACGGACCATTCTCTATCTCAGCCGTTTAATCTCCCACCCCCCTCCTTTAAAGTCATCTTTCTTCTGATTGAACAGCGGGTGGGGTGGAGTTTCTGTGCTCACAGCCAGAGCTGTGTGCCTGAGATGACCACAGCTATCTGAAATTCTAAGTTTAGAGCAGTCTGAAGTCTCAGCTTTTGGGTCACACAGTATACTTATACATACACTGAGCTCATTATTTGAAAATTTGGTAATGTTTAATATGAGCATCTGCCACTGTGTATGACAGGGGGGAAAAAAAGGAAAAGCTGAATAGGTCCCCTATAAAATATGAGACTTTTCAAGAGTCCCAGGTGATGCTGTTACCACTGTGTTATCCTAACTGTCCATGTTGTTAGTTAGATAGCGTGTTTTTACCACCATAGAAAGACTTCCACTCTCTACCATCCTCCGATAACATGTGACTAATGTAGCAGATATAAAAGGTAGTCAGCAGTTTGGCGTCACTCAGCTCATGTTCATGATATCTCTGTGTTAGCCTAAACACATTAGCTGTTACCATGAGCTTAACTAAAGGACATTAGCTGCTATGTTAGCCAAAATAACAAGGTTTGCCCATACTTTTACCTATCAGGACAAAGTTATTTGCTTTGTTAGCCTTAGAACACATTATTTAAAGTTAACTTTGGCCTATATATTTACTCTTCACAAGGTAACATTACTTGTTACCGTAGCCTAAACAAGAGAACATTATCTGCTCCCTTAAAATTAAACACATTATCCTAAAGAAGTAAGAAAAACGAGTCATAATTCCATAGAAAGTGGGAAAACAAATCCAAAGTGTGCTACTGTAATTTGTTTCTCGGTGTATGCGTATACTTCCATGAACTCATTGTCTAACTTGTCTGTTGTATGGGTTTGATTCTGCTTTGCACCTTTGTGGAGTTGGAGGTGGAGGTTGGAGGTCTCTTTCACCTTTTGCTCTGGGACATTCTCAGCCTGTACCCTGGATACATTTGGAGGTCAGGTGTATCGTGTTTCAGGTAGTAAAACAGGAGTGAATAGGCTCCTGTTGAAGGTCAGTGGGCAAACAGTAATTTGATGCAGTGTGGTATTAGTTACTATGGGAATGGAAAACCTGATTAATTTGGGAACAGGTTACAAAACACCATACCTGTGGGAATTGTATGCCTCTGAGCTCATTGAATGCTTATAATTGCTGGCATATTTTTCTGACAGTTGTGAGTCAGTCTCGTTGCACACCTGAGCCACACACAGGTCTTTTTGCTTCTTATTCTACAGCCTGTTCACACTCAGCTTATTGATTCTTAAAGCCTGTGCAGAATCATTGATGCTCTTGGCATGCGGAAAGTCTTGTCTGTTTAAGCTGACAACAGCATATTGTTGTCACATATTTATCTTGTAATACTGTCACACCAACATGTTTGAAAAAGCATTAAATGACTTGTAATTATTGATGTGTTATTGAATTGCTTCCTGTCGTGCTGTGACAGGGGTACTCTGGAACACAGAGCCACAGCCAGCCACAATGGACCAAAAAAAGAAAAAGAAAAAAAACCCTCGTGGACACACTCCTAAGGAGTGGCCAATGAAAATGCCCCTACAGGCTGCTTATGCCTGAGTAACAGGATCCCGAGTTAAGTTGCTGCGGTGAATGTTATGAGCCGGTTTAAGTCGTCCCATTCATGGTGTCATGGGAGCGCTGGGTCAGGGCTTTTCACCTGATCCAACCTTCTCTGGAGCTACGGCTACATGTTGTCTTGACGAAGGATTACATACTTGATTAATCGTAGAATTGATTAAAGTAGAGAAAATGGTTCAAAATCTATCCAGTTGTCCACAGTCCACATATATTTTATTTACATTGATGTAACATTATAAATATAAGCTAATCCTCACATTTTAGAAGCTGGAAACAAATGGTGATGTGATGTTCAGAGCTTCATAGCTTACAAGTAATCAATCACCAAACAATGTAGGGCCATTATTTCAAAGGGTACATACTATCTTAAACATGGCCATTAATTTACAAGCGCTCACCGTTAACGAAAAGCTCAGGCTTAAGACTGCTCTAAAATATTTACTGTTAAAATATCTATAAGGGGCAGCCAATCATAAGAAAAGAGCTAAAAGGAATTAAAACTAAAAGGTTTGTTTCAGACAGAGGATGAACTACATGTGTACAAGATCTACAGGGATAATTGTGATCTATTTAGTTGTTTAACAATAAAAATATGAAGCTGAATATATAGGTCCACTTTAAGTAGTTGGCACTTTTTTTTTTTCTTATCACCATTTAGCAACATTTTTTGTTTTTCATCAGTTAACGTCATGAATCGTGTCATTGATATTTATGACAAGTTGGAACAAGTGGAGCCTTTCAGTCAGTGAGGTGTGAGACAGTCTAAGAAAACAGCTTGGGAAAAAACCGTTGAGAAATGTAAAGACTTAGCTGATTTCACTAATTAATGATTTTTGTGTGTGTGTGTGTGTGATCAGCCACCCAGAACTGCTCATCATATTTAATTTACTGCAAAAAAACGCAGAAAAATCAGTCTCAAAAGAGACTTTAAAGATGACTCATTCAAATGGTTGTAGATTAACTTTCACTTGAGTAACTAATCACTAAAGCTCCAAATCCTCCTGATACACAGTGAGGAAGTCTTGAATGATTGAGAAAATATTCTAATCTAAGATCTTGATTATTCTAAGTGGCAGACACAGAGACCTGGAGACCGAATGGCTGAGTAGTTATTGGTGTTACAGCTCTCTGAAGTCTGCTTGCCGTCCCCCACCTGGGTCACATGGATAGTTGGTGCGTTGTAATGTACGTTAGACAGATCCATCACAAAAACACAGACAGGCACGCAGGCGTCTGCACAGACCCTCCCACTCACTGTCTGATGACGAAATTAGTTTTAATTGTGTTTGAATCTAAAATCGTTGGCTGCACTTTATTAGCCGATAATTAAACGTTGGCTAATTTAGTGTAGCCAACATTTAATTCTCTCGACCAAAACCAGTCCTTTAGGGCTTTTAGGAATTTGAATATCAACTGTAATTTTCTTGTGTTCAGTATATGTCCAGAGGATGGTAAAATAGGTGGACGTCAGGCCGTAGGCAAGTGAAGTCTTCTGGGAGTTTTCCTCCCCCAGAATTCGTGGAATTCCTCTTAGGTGCACTTCACCCATTGTCTGTAATGTCCACCCCCCCACCCCCCACCCCCCCCGGGCCAAACTGAAAGGACAGTTCCTGTAGTAAGCTGTAGTTGGAGCGTGAGTGGTTCAGCAGCACAGTGATCAAGGTGTCCAAATCTTAGAGTAAAATCAGTGTCCTTGACCTTGTTACGTTACTGCCATCTGTATTTGTGTGACTTGTTTTATTTGAATGACAAATGCTTGGCAGGCGTGGTGAGTTTCCTCTCCCCAGAATAAAGGCTGGGGCTGGGCTAAGTTTACAGGTACTGCAGGATAGTTATCAGCTGGCCATATGCTTGTATAGATCAGGATGTCATTGTCCCACTTAGCTCGATTATGAAAAATATCACAGCGGTGCACCCTGAGGACAAAACGCATTCAAGAGTGGAGGCACACACATTAAAACAGCTTTTCAGCTGGCTCCTTCCTGTGACCCAGACGGTTCCTGTCAGAGATCTATTTATACTGAAGCCTCCAGGAACAGAAACTCCAGGACGCGAGTTCCACCTGGAAGCTTTTGTAGTGCCAGAAATGTGATAGTTATATATTACCCTCCGTGTTTTAATTAGCTCTCTTTCAACCAGAACCTCGGACACTGCATGGGCCAGTCAACTGGCCATCATGAGAACGGAAGCACCGAGTCCCTGCAGACAGTTGACTTATTTAAACAGGATGGCTGTTTCCTGGGTGTTGTCAGAAAAAGAGAAAGGCATTTTGGGCGTTTTATAAAAGTCTTCTCACTGTCACTAAGCAGCTCTCTGTGGCCTCAGATTGTTTGGGTAAAAACTAGAACTTTTTGGATGAGAAACAGCAATTTTTTGAGTAGCTGGCAGAATGTTGTTCCAGAAAGGAGTTAAAAACATTCGTGATGTCATAACAGCAGCTACTGGAACATTTTCACAGTACAACTTGGAGAGAAGGACGCAGTTGTCTCTCAGTCTGGCTTTTGAGGCCAGAAGGGGAATAAATGAAAAGAGAAGGTTAGTTTTTCCTGATGTTTCTTTTTATAAGGGAGGGCACAGTATGGTGCTTATCATAATGTAGTGCAGGATGGATGTTTGCATGACGTGTGCACGAAGAAGAAGAAGAGCCCACCGTGAGAGGCATGAGCTGTGGCCACTTAACGGTCCAGTATTTCCCACTGCAGGCAGCACAGACCAAACACAGGCACACCCTGTATGTTGTGTCAAAAGGAATTTAAAGAGTAACGAAATGTCAATGTTGTGTCAAAACTTGCTTATGCTGGCCATCCTCTGATCTCTCTGCTGTTAGACTGGGGTCAAATCACACAAACTTTCCAAACTAAGAACAACAGATCGCTGCACCCTGGGCTCCTCTGCTTAGTGAGAGCTTATTGCATTGTTGGTGACTTGTTTATTTGTTTGTTTTTTTGGTGATCAGGTACCTTTCATCATGTGGGATCCTGATGATGCGTGTGCATCCCCTGCTGAGCGCGGCTGTGCCAGGGCGTCCCATCACGCTGCCTTCACGCAGCTTCTTCAGCCTCGCAGATTCCTTCTCCAAGAGGAAGGAGTACTCAGAGAGACGCATCATTGGGTGAGTCTGGATCCACTTACAGTGTTGTTGTCATTTTTATTTTTTAATTAATGTATTTTTTTTTGCCCAAGGCACATTTGGACAGGATTCTCTTCTCAGGAGGAGACGGTGTCTGCAGGCAAAAATGTGTATTTTATAGAGAAACAGAGTTTTTTCAGTTCTCTCCTGCGAGTTTTTTTCAGCTTGTATTTAACCACTTAAAGCCTTTAAAATGTATTTTTAGCTCCTGTTTGTGTTTCTTTGACTGGAGTACTCCGACCCTCCTGAAACCTTACAAATAGTTTCACAGGCAGCTTTTGAATAAGGATGGAAAAACTCATTCATCCATCAGAACACTATGGCTCCACGCTTTCTAAATCCTTTCATAATTGTCATAGATTTTTGGCGGTAGCACATTGCTAAACAATGACGTCATGATTTGTAGCATACCTGAGTCACACGCAAGCCCTTTGACTTCTATGTCTATGCTGTGCTCTGACTCACAGATTAAAAAAAGAGCTGAGAAACATGTTTACACCCAAAGAGTAAAACGATCAGAAATCAGTAATGGGACTGATAAAGAACTGGCCCTATGAGCACAATCAATAATGTCACTGACAACAGATAAAATCTTAATCAATATCCATAATTTCTTCTGTAATTGTAACCAAACCACATAGCTACAAGGTCTGAAACTGAAGCTCCAAAATATGATATAATGTGCCAGTGTCAGTCATCTCCACTATTGGTAACATGTTCAGCTGCTCTGAAATGCCCCGTGTACCAGTGAGTGTCTCTGTATCTGTACCCTACGTGTGTGGGTGACGCACTAAATGTCCTCCCGTGCTCCTCAGAGAGGTCATAATCACTAAATCTGCTTGTATAAATAGACACTGGCACTGGCAGCTATTTTCGCTCAGCTGGATGGCTGGAATTATGTAACACCGGTGTTCAAGACTGTACGTGTCTGTCATTCAGCACCTCCGGCTTTTGTTTCGTGTGCTTTACTGCTCTTCTTTTGCCCTTATTCCAACATTCCTTACTGACCTAGTTGAGCCTTTACTGGGTCAGCGGTGTTGTATTGTGGTTGGTCAACAGTTGTTGACCTTCATCTCCTTGGTGACGTGCAGCCTTACATTAACATACTTGCTCTCCTCCCTCTGTTTCCGTGTCTCTGCAGGTATTCCATGCAGGAGATCTATGAAGTGGTGGCCGAGGTGGAAAATTACCGCCTCTTTGTTCCCTGGTGCAAGAAGTCTGACGTGGTCTTCAAGAGATCCGGCTTCTGCAAGGCCAAATTAACCGTGGGCTTTCCCCCTGTGGTGGAGAACTACACCTCTCTCGTCACTACAGTACGCCCTCACCTGGTCAAGGTAAGATACTGCTTCGAGCTCATGGTTAAAAAACCCACTGGTGACGATAGTACAGTGACATTCTTAGGAAAACCCAGAGTAGGTAAGAAAAACACTTGGTCTAAAAGAAACAGACTAAAACGGTAAGAATGTAAAATTCATTTGGAAAGTTTTCAAACACTTTGAAAGTTATTTAGATAGACTTCACAGGTTAAGCTGATTTTTGATTTAAAAATGCCGAATGAAGATTGGCATGAAAAAGCATGAGCTCCCATTTAGTAAGTATGAAATCATCAGAATATCCAATAAACACTCCATTTTACAGTAATTTGAATTTTCTGGCAATCACTTCATGGTTCAGGCTTTAATGTGTTATGAAAAAGAAGAGGGGGAAAGAAAAGGTTTTTAGGGTCTGCAGCTGTCGACGCAGGCCCGGGGATCGTGCTGGGCAGACACTCTTGCCTCTGTCCACTAGCACTTATTCAGCTCGACTCTGAGGTTACAGTGGTTTGCCAATGCAGTGGAGTACCACCTATAATAATGTGATGGAAAGTTGGCCACACAAGAAGGGGGTGTAAAAAGCTGTCTGCCACAGAGACGTGAAGGCTGACACAAATAGCTGAGTAACAACTGAAAAAAGAGGAGACAATACCTGCCCCTCTCTCACCTCAGCAAAGCTGAACAAAGGCTGAGGTGGGTGTGAATATCGTTAGCAGGTAACACTCAGACGGCACCTCTCTGAGGTCTGAAAGGTGTGGGAGACATTTGCAACACTATGTGCTCCTTTCAGTGAGGCAGGGTTATCAAATTCCTTAAATTCCACGTCTGTAAAATATAAATGAAACAGACAAGGTCATTCAGGCTGGAGGGAGAAGCACACAACACTTTCTGGGTGTGAGAGTGTGGAGACCAGTCAAAACAGGCTGTCTTTGAAGCTGGCATTAGGTGCAAAGTTCAGCTGTAAATTCTTTTTACTTAGTTTGGCTGCTCAGAGGGTGTTTGCTGTGTTTTCTGAGGCTGTAAAGTCACAGTTGTTGCTCTAAACAAGAAATTCACAAATACAATGTCTCTGTTGTTGCTGATTGACCGCAGAAAACTTGTACATGTTGCTTGTCAGGCATCCTGCTCGGATGGTAAACTGTTCAACCACTTGGAGACAATGTGGCGTTTCAGCCCTGGCCTCCCTGGGTACCCCCGGACCTGCACTGTGGATTTTGCTGTAAGTACAAACAGCTTGTTGCAGGACAACATAGTGGAAAATGTCCACTATGTGAGCTCGTGCTCTGTGATCACGGCTCACCTTGGCGTGTCTGGATCAGTTTCATACAGTCACACAGTTAGAGAGTCAGCTGCTAACTTTATCGTCTCCTCCTCAGATCTCCTTTGAATTTCGCTCCCTCATCCACTCCCAGCTTGCTCACGTGTTCTTCGATGAGGTGGTGAAGCAGATGGTTTCTGCGTTCGAGCGGCGCGCCTCCAGTGTATACGGAGCTGAGACACCCATCCCACGCGAGCTCATGTTCCACGAGGTCCACCACACGTAGCGGCAGCCTCACTCCGCTGCACAAACACGGACCCACAAACAACAACGTCAGAGAGACTATCTGTGTTCTAACTGAAAGTGCCTTTCTCACAACAACGAAACCATTTCCTGTGTCAGATTTTCAAGCTGGTGTGGATCCTCCAGCTGATTTTCACCTTGGTGCTAATGCAGGCTCCTGTATCAGACCTTGAACTGGTTGTGAAACTCAGCCCGCAGGTCAAGTGGAGGCCCCGCGGTGCGTCAGGCCAGCGCGTCATCACTTCTGTACACATTAGCTATAGCGATGCACCAGAGCAGGCACTGACACAACTGAAAACGGAGACAAAGCAATGATGAGCTGCAGAGTTTATTCAGATATTTACTTTTGCACACAGATTCTCTAACTTTACATTTACCTGCACCTAACAGTCTAAGACCTGAAGATATTGAGCTTCACGCATGACACAAAGAGTTCAGCTGGAGCCAGACAATGACTGAAATTATTCCAGAAGCTGCTGAATCATTCAAACCTTTATCTTTAAGTAAGCTGCGTTTCCACCACATGGACCAGAGTGTAAGGATAAGTTCCAGGGGAAAAAGTTTCTGCTTACACTTCTCAAAAGTACAGGAACTTCAGAGGGGAGGGGGACTCGCAGTTAGAAACACATCTGATTGGTGGCATACTCTGGAGTACTGAATTACCACCAAATATAGGACTTTTTTTTGTATAGTCTAATGCTAAACCAGCTGTCACCTATTTATAAATGGACTAATTTGCTGCTAAGCCATATGAAGGAACAGTTTAGTTCCTGGAACTCTGGACACTTTGAATGGAAAAGCAGCTTTAGAAAGAAAACCAAAATACAGGCTCCAGCTTCTAAAGTGTGCATCGTTTTGTTTTCTCAAAATGATTGTGAAACTGAAGATTGTTTGGTCTTGGACTGTTGGTCACACATTTGAAGACATTGCAGTGCACTGTGGCAAAACACACAGGGCTTTTGTCAGTATTTACTGACACAAATTAAGGATCGTGAAAGCAAACATTTATTGTGGCCAGATGGCCTTGTGGCTAGTCTAGTCTGCTGATGAGGACCACTTGAACATTTCTCACCACGTATGGTTCTTTTAGTACAATGGAAATGGAAAGGCAGCTTCATTTATATTCCAAACACAGAGGCAAAGAAGAGCATTAGACCAACATCATAGTAAAAGCAGAAGAAATTCACTGAATGTATAGCAACATGACATGTAAAGTATAAGATTAAAATATAAAGAAAAGGTATGAAAGAAGGCCCCAGTGAGAGAGGGTACAGGATGTAGTGACACAAGGTTACTAATGATGCCCAAATACAGAACGCTTTCCTGCCTTCCAAAATGCACTTTACTGAAGTACATAGTGTTGCACGTAGTGTGCACGCAGCTGGGACATACTGTGCCATAACATTGCACCTTGAACTTTGACCCTCTCGCTGTATCTGGCATGGGATTGTAGGTCAGAATGGCCAGAAAAGCACACACATACTCCATACCCCTCTGGATACTGTAGAACATCCTGGTATTTTGGCATTTACACTAAATCTTTTTTTAGTGGTCAACTCCATAATAGTGTAGTATGAGTAACGGAATGTGCCCGCAGCAGTCAGAACCAGCACCACTGAAATCCCATATCTTTGTACCAACGGTAGCGCAGAGTCCATGTGCCCACGGTGGGCCACAGAGAGGGTTATAGAGCCACCCGTTTTAACAGAAACGTCTACACTCTCAAAACAAACCAAGATGTTGTGTCGTGGGAAGGCCAGCAGATTAGACGCTCGCTGGACGTCTAACATGACTGCTGACAGACTAAGCTGCTTTATTGTCAGTGTGGCTGGACACTGGACTCCCATCATTATTAAACGAGCCATGCTCGAGACAAGAGTTTTCAGTGAGACAGATTTTTGGGCTTAAGTGTGCAATAGCAGCGGTGTGTTTTAGTGATGCTGAATCCAGCCAAGCAAAACCCACTGCTGACGTCAGGGCTCAAAGTGGCTGCTAGGCAGGAGCTCATTTTTATCAAACTGATGAGAATTAGTTTTGGTTGTAGTGTTGTTTTTGATTGAACTCCTGCTGTGTGCAGGTTTGCTAGTTTTAAGCTGAGGATTTAAAAAAGCTTTAAGGTGTTAAGGTTACATTCACATTATGTGCTGAAGTGGCTCCATCTTTAGTCACAGTTCTGTTTTCTTGTTTTTGGAGCTAGATGTTACCATGTTTGAACAAGAGCTGGTTTAGTGCTAGTGTGAAATACAAATACTCTGTCACTAATCAAAACTACTCGGATGTTTTGGTTAGTTGAACTTCTAGGATGTCCCTTTCAGTGAGACGTCGTGGACCCTGACTGACCACAACTTCTTGCTGGCCTTTCGAAGTAGCCACTCTCTAAATGAACGAGTGATACTGAGTGTATCACTCAGAACAATCACCCCCGTGTTCAGTTGTTATGAACGGAGAAACTATAGAGAATAAAGGGTTTTTTTTGTACCAGGCTGTAAACATGTTGGTTTTTTTTTTCAGCTGTAAAGTTGGCCATTTTTAACATGGAAGTCTTTGAGGATTGGCTCACTTTTGGAGCCACCCTCAAGTGGCCACTAAGGGAACTGCAGTGTTTGGTAGTTCAGCATTGGCTTTGTTCATCATCCCCCAGCATGTTATTGGCAGGCTCCGTATATGGTCGTACATTTGCATGATGTTTGACCTCTGATTGATGTCAGAGCGGCTGCTCCTTCAGTGTCGGCCCCTCACAGCCCGGTAAAAACCGTATCCAAAGGGACGTAACCCTGCGCATGTATGCTGGCTCAGTCGCCCCTACTGTCACACCACCTGCGTCAGTGTTGCTTTTCTTCACACTGGCACCTTTCAGTTAATCACGAATGTCAACCGCGTCCCACCAGCCAAGTGGAAAAGTGACGCTTTGACTTCTTAAAAGTTTATTCGGTGGTGTCTGGTTCTGCAACATCACGTGTTTGTGTGTATGTAAGAATTATTTAAAGGTAACTTAATTTGTGCTGAATTAGCAGTGATTTGTTTTGTAGGCAAATACAAATCAATAGAAAGGGAATTGGCTGCAAGGGAATACCATTGCGCTGCAAGACTTTCTGTTGATCATGAGGAAATTATGACACTAACCCTGATAAATGCTAACCTAAAGAAGACAAATCTAATGTTTAAATGCAAGACACAGATTCGGAGAGTGATCATTATTATTAGCAAACAGCTAATTGTTCAGTCAGAAAAGTTTAACAAACAGCTTTTGCCATTACACAACCAGCATGTTACTTGTAGCGGTTTGATAAAACGGGGCTCAGATCAGGATGTTTCAGTGATGAGTCCGCTGACCTGAAACCTTCATGATTCCATCTGTCCAACACACAGCACCCACAGCGTGCCTCCAGACCTGCTGGCGACATATTTATCTTCATCTGTAAAGGAACAATATACTCGTTTTATCATATTTATTACTTAGTTTAGGTGTCAATTGAAGCACTTCACTCTGGGAGCCACTTGTTAGCATTTAGAAGCAGTATTCTTAATAGAATGTCCTGTTACAGCACTGGGGGAACGCCTCCATCAGTGTTGCTGTATCAGTATCATTATGTTTATACGCTGCCCTGCATTTGCCTTTTCTCTGCTTTATCCGCTTTACTTCTTATGAGTGCTAACTAAGGTGGCTTCGTGTGAAGTGTGAGTGTGTAAATACTAGTTTTAAGATCACATTAGAGCTATACACTGCTGTTAAAGAGAATGATTATGGATTTGTGTCAGCTTGTTTCATGCGATGTGGAAAGGACGTTTTGTTTGTGTTGAAACATGTGGACCGACTGCATGATTTATAAAGTATTTTTTCTAAAAAACAAGCCACGGTTCTCTGGTGTGTTTCCTCCCTCTGGGCTGGGACAGAAATAGGGTCATCATGTGAGCATTGAGAATAGACCTGCTGCTAGTGAAGCATCTGAACCGTGTGTCATGAGCTTTGGAAATGTCACCGCAGCCAAAGGGCGAGGTAGAATCCGAAATCTCCCGCTGCCCTTTCAAAGCTAACACGGATCACTGGGAACACTGGAAAGCAGAATCAGAATTATTATTACCGTAACATCACTGGATTGATGCTTTAAATACAGTTGACTTTTTCATACAGTCACAGTACGTTTTAAAAGGTGGCTCCTCATGAAAAAAGGCCAGAGTTTTAAAAACTGAGGACAGCATGTGCAAGAATTATTGAAAAATTTACAGTGATGTCCATGACACGTGAAAGTGAAACCAAAAACTGCCCAGATTAACTCATAAAAATACCCCACATGGTCCAGGCAACACAGCTCACATCTCCTTCAGCATGTGGCTCACTGAATTGTGTAAAATACATTATTTTGGGGGAAAACAGAGCTCAAACATGTGCTATGAAAAGTATCTGAACCTTTCTGTGTTGACTGTCACGTCTTATTTATAGCCTATAGCACATTTAACCAACAGAGGCTGACCCAAAGCGATTCAGAGGCAGGCACGTTTACATTCCAGCTCTCCAAAAAAATCCAAAATTCACAACAAGCTCAAAGTATGGTGGAAAATAAAAAGCACAATGATTTAGTGCTCATTAATGTGTGTTCACAAGGTTCAAATTAATGATGGGTCATCTCATAAATTGGGAAACACTGCATTCTCCTACTTAAGCTGCTTGCATAGGTTGTATTTGTATTGGTATTGGTAATACTGGCCCTGTATTTTCTTGCTATCAGATCAATACCAAAATTTGTAGTATGACTCAGCACTACTAGGGCCACCAAATCACTGTCGATTAGTCTAGCCAGTACCAATAGATAAAGCCAGCAAAACCGTGTGACAACCTGAGAATCACATAAAACTAATCACATGACTAGCTCATTATCATAGCTAAATGGGTCGCTATTAAGACAAATACGCTTGATAAATCATTCCATAACCCGGAAAACCATAAAAAAAAAGCCAGTCCTGCAGAAGAAACACCCCTCGTCTTGGTTTACACTGTAAAAGTAAGAAAACAAACATCTGAGCTACATGGAGACTCAAAACAAAGAAGTGTTATCAAAGTAACAGGCAACATTTAAATGTGCAACATACTAAAAGATAAAGCACGCTGGGACTGTGTATTTGCTTTAAACTGCTGAAGCCATGCCACATTTGCAATATGAAATCGTTGCAAACATGCAGAGAATAAACTGCTTTGGTGTGAAACGTTAGTATTTGAGACAAGTGGTGAGGATTAAAGATTTCTAACTGCTCACCAACTTTGTCACAAGCAGCAGCTAATCAGTGATGCGCTGAGGCCTCTGCCACTTGTAGGTGCTGAGCACACCGTATACGCCCACACACCCACGCTCGCTGGAGTCGTGGCTCGATTGGAAGGCTACGCAACGTTACGAGATCACTCGCATTATCAGCTGTGGCTGAGTACGTGATCAAATGCTGAATCAAGGTTATGAATAGACCGTCTTTCAGCCTCATCTTCATCTTTGTCTCCATAACTGTCACCAGACACTGGTGGTGGTACATAATGACTTAGTAACCAGTTAGGGGAGAGATACACCCAAAGGTGTTTGTTTCCTGCTTTGCATAACTGGTTAAAAAATTAAAAAAAAAAAAACTATTTGCCTAATACACAGTAAGTTCCTGCAGATGTTTCATAATAGAAGCATTATTAAGAAATGAAAGGTTTTCTGTCTAGTGAAATGTTCGAGGGCTTTCAATGAGTCTGTAAAAACCGTAGTGCAGGAACTTTAACAAAAAACACAGACGCTGCCTCAGGTGAGTATCTGTGACATATCTACAGAAACTAACACCAAATCAACATAATACACAAAGAATAAGTACTTACATACAATTTCCTAGAAATAATTCATTAATCATTTGGATTAGAAATACCTCGATGAAACCCCCCTAACCTGTCACACTGGTTTGCCCCAAACCTTAAGCTCTCAGGCAGCTGACTGAGTAGCAGTGAGTGCTGGTACTCAGTCATCAGTTCTCTGTATTAACACACACTTTTAAACTATGTGACACAGACTTTAGCTTTACAAGACAAATAATTCTAACTCATGAGCACTTCTGTTTAATGCTGGTAAAGGGGAGAGGGATAGGCGTTGGCGGTACCAAGGTGGAGTAAAGGCTAAGAATGAGGGGGATGAGGGTTTTAGGATGAAGAGTGCTCTGCTGGTGTTAATCCCGGCTCTTCGTTCTTCCCCCTCATCTGTCTTTTCTTTTGCTCTGTCATTATTTGTCTTCTCCTTGTTTTCTCTCACTATTTCCTTCACCTTATTTTCCCACCTTTTCTATTTCCGCCTTTCACTTTCATTCTTTGTCTTCCTTTCCGTGTCTGTCTTTTTTCTGGTTTTCTTCCTCTTTGTTTTCCGGTGCTTCCTTCTGAGCACTTACATTTGTTGCTTCTCCTTTGTATCGGATACAAGCTTCTGTATAGAAAAAAACAAAAAACAATGTGTATGATGATCTGCTAAACTGTGAATCAGTCTGACACCAGCTGTTAGGACCTGAAGTTGGTTGTTGAGCAGTCTGGTCCTCTCTTTTACCTGCCTTGCTGTCTCCTTCCGTTCTTTTTCACCAGTTTCTTACAGAGAAGGTTTTTAATGATGTTCTACTTTGTCCATCCATCACCTCTCTGAGCCATTTCCTCTTTAATGGTTGGTTCTATCGATTCACCAGTTCTGTTCTAGTGTTCTTCCCTCATTCTCTATTTTACCAAGGGTGTGCAGGATGTCCTTGAGGACTTTACTGCGAGGCCTCCGTTTTCTCAGGGATCTTTTAAGAGTCTCATCCTTTTGTTTGAGCTCTTCTTGGAGCCTGAGGACATCATTTCTATGTCCATTTTCAAGCAGGGCAGTCTGCTGCAGTAGTGATTTGTTTTCCTCCTTGACCACCTTCATCTCCATGATTGCAGAACAAAGTGCATCTCTCAGTCCCTGTACAATTGCACTTTGAGGAATCCAGTTAGCATACTGTTGGTGGGTCACAGTAGCTGACCAAAGCTGATGTGGGCCACCACAGGCAGCACCAGACTACACCGGCCCAAATGCCTGAACGATAAAAACATACATGTGACCCAAACTGTGGATTTAAAAAATATGAAACAGCTGGAAAGCCTCTGATTGGCAATGGCCTAATTTTCCAGCGTGGCAATGCTCCCAAACACAGTGCATTGAAATGAGATAGAATAGAAACCTGGATAGAAAAACATACAGTGGAAGGATATAGAGCAAGTCATCTGTGGCTCCTCCAGTCTGCATGTCAAAGTATCCTTAGGCAAAGGGATACTGAATAAATGAATAATAAATGAGTCTCAGTGTGTGTTTGGGTGAACTTGTAGTAGGAAGTGTTTGGCGTGCTCAACTTTAGTAGACGGATGCTATATAAGTACCAGTCCACTGGCCTCCCCAGAGCCAGACCTGAACATTACTGAAATAGTGTGTAGCCAACATCCACAGAAGAGCTTTGGAATGTCCCGAAAGAAACCCAGAGAACTATTCCTACATAAAGGTGGCCATACCAAGATGGACTTCCAGTCTTTTCACAATTGTTGTTGCCTTAGATACTGTATTTCCATGTATGTTTGCACACTTGAGTAAATCACTGCACCTACTGAAATGAGGGTGATTCAAGACTTTTGCAAAGTGCTGTACTATGATGAGATTCTAAAGAAATAAACCATCTTATTCACTTAACAAAGCGCTGGTTATAGCTTTAGCTTTTTATTTTTGTGTTAAGGGCAAAAATTGCTAAATTGAAACATAATAACTGTTCAAAGCCTGGCTCATGTCTTCTCAGCCATCACGGCAGATGGATACCCCTCCCTGAGTCTGGTTCCGACAGGTTTCTGGTTTCTTCCTGTTAAACGTGAGTTTTTCTTTCCCGCTGTCGCCACGTACTTACTCATAGGGGGTCATCCGATTGTTGGGGTTTTCTCTGTATTATTGTAGGGTCTTTGACTTACAATATAAAGCACCTTGAGGCAACTGTTGTTGTGATTTGGTGCTATATAAATACTATATAAATAAAAGTTTGAATTGAACTGAGTTTTAACACAATAAATGGTTCAGCCATAAACTAGGATATCTTTTAATCACATGTGAGTGACACAGCTCCAGTCTAGCTGTACATAATACCATCGGTGGATAGGAGTCATTTTGCCAAAGCATAAGTAGCTGACAAAAAAAAGCCCTGTAGTATATTCTGTGGTCCTCTACTTAAATTTAGTGGATCATAAATTAAACATTTCCAGCCCTGGAAGTCCCTGTCCCCGGACCATTGTGTATCTATTAATAAAACAATCCTTTGTGTTTTAATAAATGAACAAGTAAGAAACTCATTGTGTAGCAATGTTATGCTTAATTTGCAGTTACTTTATAATTAACAGTATGTGCGGTGAAAGTGACAAAGTAAACTTTTAGACATTAGCCTGGCCTGGTGATGGAGACATATTGGGTTTCTAAATGGCCCCAGCATCTTCATCTGTAGAGGCAAAGAGTGCTCACTTTGGTCCCAAAGTTGTGGAGCCGTTCCTGACTTAGCTTGACGATTACTAGCCGTTTACTGTGGTTAAACATTAAAGCCAACTTTGAAGCAAAGCACTCTGGATACAGCAACCTTTCTGCAATGACACCACTCTGATGGGGCTCATCACTAACGATGACAACACCGCCTACAGAGACGAGGTCCAGCGTCTGACAGAATGGTGTGACTACAATAACCTAAACCTCAAAACCAGGAAACCCAGGAAGCGGTCATGGACTTGTGTAAGACAAAAGCTGATCCACTCCCCTCTCCATAAAAGGTGACTGTGTGGAGAGGGTGTCCTCCTTTAAGCTCCTCAGGACCCACATTTCCAAGGACCTATCTTGGGCCACCAACACATCCTCCTCAGTGAAGAAAGCTCAGCAGCTTTTCTTGAGAGTTCTGTGATGGAACAGGCTGCAGACTGACCTACCAGTGTCCTTCTATCGAGCCACAATCGAGAGTGTGCTGCTGCACACCATCTCCGTGTGGTACGCTGGTTGTACAACAGCCGATAAGAAGAGACTCCAGAGGGTCATCAGAACTGCAGAGAAGGTGATCGGCTGTCCACTCTCCTCCCTGGACTCCATTGCCAGCACTAGACGTCTCTCCAGAGCCAGGGCGATTATAAAAGACCAGCTCCATCCTGCCCTCTGGAAAAAGGTTCAGATCCATCAGGTGCAAAACCAACAGACTAAAGAACAGCTTCTCCTCGTGGGCTGTCAGAGCAGACTCTCCCATACAGTCATTCTGTCTCTGCTATCTGCATCTTGGCAGATGTGCCATTACCATCCCCATCCCCAACGACCAAAGCCCTTCCGCCCTTATTTATTATATTATGATGCCCTTGTACACACCCCCACAATGTTACCTGTAACTTGTACATGTGTATATAGTGGTTTTTCTTTTTGTATATCATTTTCTTTACTTTTGCTGCACAAGCAAGTGTACAATGACAATAGAAAAGTCCTAACGATGAGGCCTGAATGGCTTGGAAACACAGGTAGGGAGCAAATGGATTTCAATCAAACTGTGTCCATGCAGAAATCTGTACTTTCACCTCTGCCTGCTCATGTTTTATGCACAAGTTTCATCGGTATCATTTTTACAGTTGTACTACCAAGACACCTGTGTGCTTCAGCCTTTATGCCAACTTTCTTCTGACTGACCACCACTCGTTAACAGGATGGTTGGACAGAAAGTGAGCTTCGCCCGAGAAGACAAACTTAACCCGAACTTGCTTTACTAAAGTAAACCGATTTGTGGAGACTACATAGCAGAAACAAACATGAACCTGCACATCAGAATAAGAGTTTATTACTGAAAATTAAAAAAAAAAAGAAATCACAATTAACATCTACACAAAAGTAGTGGAACCTTCACTGCTGTTTGGAATAAAGTAGCAAGACAAAGATCACTTTCTGGTTGCTTTCTCCGACTGCTGTGCCACAATGAAGCTGGAGGAAATGAAGGACTTCACATCTACTCCATAGCAAAGGATCCCGAGCCCCTCACCACATGCAATCAGCTGTACGCTGGGGTGCAGAAACATTCAGACTACACGGACTCCTGACGATGCGCCATTTCAGGTCATTTAGGCACTCTTTGTCCAGTTGTAACAAGACGAGATGGAGAAACGCTCCATGTACGTATGAAAACTGCTTTAATTCAATCACAGATGAAGTCAAGTCGATCACAGATAACACATACAAATAGAAAAAAAAAAAAAAAAAACAAGGTAAAAAAAAT